>JAUBWS010109186.1:0-23475 GCA_032270445.1 Darlingtonia californica
ATTTATGAACAAATATTATTTCAATCACCGACAATTTCGCGTCAAACTTGTATACTTTTTTTTGGTGCACCCGGTAAGTGTGTCAAGTTTTAGCCTCATAGGACCAATATTGCCTTCGCTATCCTGCCCCAAAGTTGAAGGACATATACACACACAGACATTGTCAGATCCTAGCTCAGCTGAAGTTGAGAATAATGTGGGGTGAAACAATCACAAATCATTTTTAAATCTTAGATTTTGAAAATAAATAAGAACATGAAAATGAGGAAGAAAATTTTTTTTTATATCTATACAATAAACTTCAAATTTGGTTAAAAAAAATTCAATTGATGATTTCAAACACATATTTAAATTTTTCTCATATCTCCATTGCTTAAGAAAATATACGTACTCAAAATATGCAGACAAAGCCCTAAAATCTGCCAAAATCAGATGTTTTTGTTTAATTTATACCAAGAAATCTGTAGCACAAGAAGAAGAATATCGTTTCTTATTCTTCATTTTCCAAAGTTAAGATTTTAAAAATGATTAAAGATATTTAAACTTCAGATTATCATTCCAATGACGTCTTATTGAATACATATGCAAACACAATTATGGGAAAATGGCACTCTTTTTTGGATACAGACTTTAATTTCTGTAAGAAATTTTAAAAGAATGAAAACATTATGTACATACAATCTTCACAATGTGAAATATGGAAGCATATTATTGAGAAGTATTACCAGGTTATACTATAAGAAAGATGCAAACTTTGTTTCATTTCATCAAGATATTTAGCAAGCTCGAAGGTGACGTGGTACTAACTATACATTAACCCTTTACGTCGCAGTATTGTTTTGTAACGACAAAATAAAAGTCATATTTTTGCATGTAACTTTTGAACCGCAAGATCTTTTTGCTTGAAATTTCATGAAAGAAAACTGCACAGAAAAGCCGCCTTTTAAACCATTTGTTGAGGGGTAGAGACAAAATTTCAGTTGTTATGATCAAATTTTTGCGATCATCTTATTTCAAATCTTAAGTACATCTTATTGAGATGAACTCCAACCCTTATGTTTACCTCCGTGCTGGAAAACACAAAGACAGCAGCAGACCGGTTTTGGCCTAATTATGCCTCATCAGTACTGCGTAGTCCTGTGAATGCTCGGCACCAAGATGTTAGTGGGGTCAATCCAGCGATCACAATACTTGTGGTATTGTGACGTCGAGAGGTGGGCAAAGAAACAATAGCGTTTCCTTGGGGAAACTCTCTGACAATGGCGTCAAGGTAAAAATCTCATTAAACCCCCATCTCAAGGAGCAAGCAATACAGAAGATGTAACGTATTTAGGGTGGAAGGAACTTTTTTTATTCTATTTGTGGAAAGATTTTCAAGGTATAATACTTGATTGCTATCGTCATTTTGTGAAAACTGAAAACCAGTACATTACAAGGTCAATCACTTTCAGTAGCGACTCGACAGACAGAAAGGCTATAAGAACACGGACTGTTATTTTTATTTCGCATGGCAATTTTCAGAAAGGCTTTTTAATATGGCTATACGCTCTGCACGTAAATCCACACAAGTGAGGCATTCTATTTTTAGTGAGAAAAAGTGAGTTAAAAAGTGTGCCATTAAAAAACTTAAATCCCTCAGTTAAGTTCCTAAATTTAGTAATGATAGCTTTGGATGATTATGTTGAGTAGAAAAAACGAAAATAAAGAGACTCTTGACGTTGATGGTTATTGCTGCGGAACGTGGAATGAACTGCGTATACTAACAAAGAGAGAAAAATATTATAATGTCTTTATAATCTTTGAGTTTTTTCTAAAGACAAAATTGACTTGGATGCAAGTCTTCTCTGCCAGTTTTAACACAATGCCTATGTTTGGAAAAAATTTCTTTTGTAGATCAAGAGACATTTTTCACTTCCTCAAACAGTAATTATGGATTATTTTTACCATTTCAGTTTTTAAAGTTAGATTGTCATTGTCATACAATTCAAATGAATTAAACTTTCTTTCAAATAGTTTTCCCACATTTTGAGATTCATCCCTTGGCAATCTTATTTGAAACAATATTTCAAACCTTGGGTCACTATACAAGTTATGCTCTTGAATGAGATTGGATTTCGATTTCTAGTTTTTATCAGAAAGGTTCTTTGGGATAGATGCTGGGGAAATTAAATTGTGTACGTTAAAAATGTTTTTTGATGTACTATTAATCGTTACATAAGATGTAACCTACGAAAGTGTAGCCAATGCATTAATCTGACCTTGTCAATGGACTGGAAAGCTATAAGTGAATGTATTTAAACAATAATAGTACTAATCGCATAGTATAATTATATAAAATTACAACAGCAAATGATTACACTCATTAAAATAGTAATTACTACCAACACAATACACATCCGAGTTATTTTCTTTGTTTGATTTTTCTCTATCTTGAATCAAGCATCGAGTAAACTGTCATGGTGGCATATTTGCCCATTTTATGTTAAAAGAGTTGGTTGTCCGATAGGTTTCCGGCTGCAGTATATTTATTTGTTCAATAATTTCTTTGTTTATTGATGGGATGCATCTTTGAATTTGTTGCGTTGCACCAAAGCCAACGAAACGGACATGGCGGCAGCATTTAGCCTATTGGTTACAGTAATGTTTTGAAACGTGTATCTCTTCTTGATTGTTTTTATGTTTAGTTGTATATTGCATGATGCCGTTTGTATGCATTATGTTTAAATCGCTGTGTGTTTCACTTCACATTTCTATTACTCAGGGTGGTCAAATATGACTTGAGAGGGGTCATTAATACAAAACTACTTCATTTCATGTCATTTAATAGACATTTTTAATAAATAGAAGCTATAAGGAAATGTGGTTTTGTTTTGAAAGAATTGCATGTATTGTCCAGGTGGTCCATTCAACAACCATCACTTACATCCGATCATCATCCGTTTCTCCATAAATCTCGATTCATCAACAAGACTTTCTTTTTCATTTATGATGACACAATAAACTAGTAGAATCAAATCTTGAGTAAAGTGCAGTTCCACAGCACGGTTATTGTCTATCTTTATTCCCACTAAAAAAGCATATTTGGAAGTAGCTTAGACCGCGAATAAGTTGTTTTTCAATTTAGATAAGTGTAAGAACAGCCCTACAGAATTCCACTCTTTTTCTTATAATTAAGATGATAAGGAGGGCCAGATAAGAGTGATTAAACCAGAAATCAAATCGAAAGATTGAATGGAGATTTTTCCAACTTTTGATAAAGAGCGACTTTTTTGTGTGGCCAATCCTTGCATCTGCACGTAAAAATATGTTGAGTTTTGTAGGAAAACCTTTGGTTTATATCATAAGGTTTATGGCAATGAACTTAATTCTTCTATTAAGTAGTGGGTTCATTCATTCATTCATTCATTCATTCACGCATTGATATTATTATGAAATTAATTTATTCATCACAGAAACAATCGGGGCAGCAAGTTTAAACAATGACTATATTCATAATGTTTGAGGATATTATTCCTCCGAAAATATTTCCATAACACCCATCTGGTTTTCTTTGCAGATGTTTCGATGCACGATTACTAGAGCAATTATTTTTATTAGCGAAAACACTGCAATTGCACATTCAATGCTTTTGATATTTCTAACAAGTTATGCACCAACGAAACAAGTCGTGACCACACTCTATCAAACCTACCCAAATAAAACTGAACAGTCTGAAAACTTTCCAACTTATATGTTCACAATATACCCTAAACCCCAAACCTAATCTTTTACTTAACACCTCACTCAGCCCCCAAACATTGAAATTCAGTACTAACTACATTAATCCATATACACGTTAAAGGCCCGAGAGGTCTAACGCACAAGTTCTTGAATCTTTTTAAGTGGGTTGTTTGGAAACTTTATCATACTGTCCAGAGTCTCCTGGTGAGTAAATGAAGATTTGAATATTGCGTTCGGACCTGTAGCTCTTTGTTCCTTCCCTTACTCTGCTGAAGTTACCTGGTCTGCCGACAAAAGAAAGAATAAATGAAGTGAATGAAAGCAGCAGCTTAGAGGTGCAGCTTTGTTACATTTTGTTTATGACTTTGAAAATGTTCACGCAAAAGTATCGCGTTTTTTAAAGCGTACAGCAAGCAAGTTGTTTTCGTTAGAATACTCGTGCATAACAAACAAGCCAAGGAGTTAAGTCAAAAAATATCGTAGAAAGGTAGCTCAACCAAGAAATCTTCATTAATTTAGCTACCATTTAAAGATTTACTTTAATCATGAAATTAATGAATTAAGTTGAGTTAAGTCCTCCTTTCCCAAGGTTTTCAACATCCAATCTGCTTTCCATTTCTTTTGTAAAGGGCCGGAAACTCGAGGTTCAGGTTTCTAACTGGAGTTTATTTCTAGGTTGTAGTTGGAATTGGAAGACCACTTGGCTTTGGCTAGATTCCTTGACAAAGTGACCTTCCTGGATAAAAAGAACAGATATCTTGTATTTTGTGCTCGTTGGTTGCTTCTGTTCTAATAGACCTCTGTTTTCTTTTCTGTTCTCTATCTATTGGTGGTTAATTTCCTACTTCTCACGTGCCCCGTATTTCGTCGACGCATTTAACATTGGCCTGTGTTTACTAAACCTCTTCTCTGAACCACATTAACCATATCTTGCTGTTTCAGGTGATCTTATTCTCTCTGTGCTTCTCCCGGAATATAACTCTGCGTTTCTGTAAATACGAAACTATTTGTTAAATTTCCGTTTCTTACGTAATTGGAAGGAAGCGTTTGAATGTAAACATATTTGTGTTTCTAAGGGAAGCTTTGTCAAGTCTAGTCTGTTAGTGTGTACTGTGTATTCTTATGACTTTTCTTTTTTGGAGAAAAATGTAGTTTCCTAGATTTCTTAAGGTATTCTGAGACCACTTGGCTTTGGTTAGATTCCTTGACAAAGTGACCTTCCTGGAAAAAAAGAACAGATATTTTGTATTTTGTGCTCGTTGGTTGCTTCTGTTCTAATAGTCCTCTGTTTTCTTTTCTGTTCTCTATCTATTGGTCGTGAATTTCCTACTTCTCACGTGCCCCGTATTTCGTTGACGCGTTTAACCTTTGCCTGTGTTTATTAAACCTCTTCTCTGAACCACATTAACCATATCTTGCTGTTTCAGGTGATGTTATTCTCTCTGTGCTTCTCCCGGAATATAACTCTGCGTTTCTGTAAATACGAAACTATTTGTTAAATTTCCGTTTCTTACGTAATTGGAAGGAAGCGTTTGAATGTAAACATATTTGTGTTTCTAAAGGAAGCTTTGTCAAGTCTAGTCTGTTCGTGTGTACTGTATATTCTTAAGACTTTCAAAAAGAAAGAGGAATGTTGAAACTTATAAACCTGTATATATTACACTTTCCACGATAAAGTTTTACATGGAGATTCCGAACTACAGTTATGCAACAATGAAAAACAAAACGTTTTGGACTAAAAATTTCAGTTCACTGTGTTTTTGTGGCATCTACACATCCGACAGCAAGGTTTGAAAAGTCTTTAAAAAGTGGTTTTTAAAGGATCTCAACTACCGTCTTTTCTGTTTTTCTTATTTTATAAAGGATTATAATTTGCTTAATGTACGTCTTAAGCAAAATTTATCAAATTGAATAACCTAATTCATAAGCTTTCCCATTATCAGCATTTTTGGTCAAGCTAAGCACATTCTACATGACATTTTCTCAAGCTTAATGCAGTGGGCCACAAAATGTAGATTTGGGTTTGCAATAAGCGCGGGAACAAATCACTGGGTCGGTCGAACTAAGTCATTGATTTTTCTTGATTTTTCGATTATGATATGACTAATACACCAACAGAACTCCGCTGTTACCTTTTTATCACAATACATTCGCTTTACTATCCCATTTATTACCTGGTGTATGGTAATATACGTCCTTTTTAAATGTACAATAATGTCTTTTTCACAAACTAAATAGCTAAATAGAGGTTTGATTTGTTTTCCGCTAATGTTTGAATTACATTGTCGAAATTATTAATTCCTTAATTATTAATTTCTTTCCACAGTTTGTTCTTGTCTTATATATTTTTGTCTCAAAATTGATTTGTTTATGTTTCGATTTGATGCTGCCATTTTGACTGCGCACTATCGCATAATAGTAATCGGCTTATTAGCCAATCAGATTTAAGCACTCCAGTTTTTAAGTCATCTAATTAATAAATACTAGCAATACGCATGCATTTGGCTAGAAAATAAACTTGAATTTCTGAAATAAAGGTCCAGAAATAGGATGTTTCGAGCCCACAAAATGGGTTAAATTAGATATTTTATATACAATGGAACTTCAACTTCACCTGAACTTTTAAAAACTTCAGCTTAAACTTGGAAACATAGAATATTGCAGCCATCAAAAATGTACCTATTATTGAAGATTTCCAAATCATGTAGTAGTTTCCCGTGGCATTTTTGGCCTATTAGGGCCTTTAATCTTTTGTTATTTTATTATTTAATAAATGTATTTCATTTGAATTGTTCTGAACCATACAGTATATGAGCTAATGTATCACTAAGTTGTTTGTCGTTTGACAGATAAGAATTTCAAATTTAGTTTTTTCAAGTTTACGTACAGCATTGCACCCAACTAAAGCCTATGGCGCCCATCGAAGTCTTGTAATTTCTAAATAACCTGTATGAACGTTAAAGCAAAGTTGAGTGTTTGAGCGATTGATCACTTTTCTCTTGATTGTGATTACAATTTTGATTATCATTTATAAGAATCCCTTGCAATATATTTAGTTATTCCTTATTTTTGCTATGGTGCAGAGAAACTTTAATTATTCTGTCCTAGAATTTTTAAGAATATATCACATATATCACCAGGAATATCACTTTTATTGTAGTGTGTACAGAAGAAGTCTCGACATCTTCCTGATGGAGAAATATGATTCAATCATTCAAAAAGTTTTTTCTGTCATTGTCCAAAAATGTTACTTAAAATGTCAAAGATATTTTGAAATGTTGAAAATTTTTGTCATTCATTTTGCACCATAATTGGGATTACTAAGGCGATTTTCATCTAAGTACCTTTTTGCTGGTTTATATCGTCTACTTACTTTTTCTCGTGATCAGCCGATTTTCCCGATGTAGAAGAGTATATGTTTACTAACTTCTTTCCACAGTTTGTTCTTGTCTCATATATTTTTGTCTCAAAATTGATTTGTTTATGTTTCGATTTGAGGCTGCCATTTTGTCTGCGCACTATCGCATAATAGTAATCGGCTTATTAGCCAAACAGATTTAAGCACTCCAGTTTTTAAGTCATCCAGGTTATAAACACTAACAATACACATGCATTTGGCTAGAAAATAAACTTGAATTTCTGAAATTTAGGGCCAGAAAAAAGATGTTTCGAGCCCACAAAATGGGTTAAATTAGATATTTTATATACAATGGATATATTACAGTATTTAATTTGAAAATTAAATAATTTTGATAAGGAATCCAAATCAACAACAAGTTAAAGCAGTCTTGACATACCAATGTTTTCAAAAGAAACTTTTATTTTGGGTCATAACTTTACTGTTTATCTCTTATGAGAAGTTCATAAAACCTGAAATCAAATGGGGTACGATTTTTGTTTACCCTTATGTGTTCTCAAGAGAAAGGGGGCCCTCCTTGATCACAGTTTTGTAGCTTTGCTTTGAAAGTGGGCTCTTGGTTTAAAATAACTGCAAAAAAACTGAGAAAGACGTACATTTTTATCTTTTGCGCAGAGTATTAGTATTGTTTAAAGAGTTCTGTAGTTTTTCTTTTTTCTTTCGTGTATCTTCGTATTTATTATCTGATTAAGGTCTATTCCTTGGTTTAGCTGGATGTGGATGGATGATGTTTCAGTTTCGGTTTCTATATGGAAAAAAATAAAAAACTTCAGCTTAAACTTGGAAACATAGAATATTGCAGCCATCAAGAATGTACCTATTATTGAAGATTTCCAAATCATGTAGTAGTATCCCGTGGCATTTTTGGCCTATTAGGGCCTTTAATCTTTTGTTATTTTATTATTTAATAAATGTATTTCATTTGAATTGTTCTGAACCATACAGTATATGAGCTAATGTATCACTAAGTTGTTTGTCGTTTGACAGATAAGAATTTCAAATTTAGTTTTTTCAAGTTTACGTACAGCATTGCACCCAACTAAAGCCTATGGCGCCCATCGAAGTCTTGTAATTTCTAAATAACCTGTATGAACGTTAAAGCAAAGTTGAGTGTTTGAATTGACCACTTTTCTCTTGATTGTGATTACAATTTTGATTATCTTTTATAAGAATCCCTTGCAATATATTTAGTTATTCCTTATTTTTCCTATGGCGTAGAGAAACTTTAATTATTCTGTCCTGGAATTTTGTTTTGTTTTTACTAGGCCGCAAGGGGCTTCTATCACTTGACATTTTGACTCTTTTTTTAACTGTTAATCTCAGCTGCTTAACTCCTTATTCCTGATCTCGTCAACCGAGGACAGGTATTGATGCCTAATGTCATATATGGATGCAGTTATCTCTTGTAAAAATTCCGTTTCACAACTAGTTTTCCATTGTTTAGTTGTTGCAAATCCTGTCACCTTAGGGGTAGTCTTAATTTATAATGGAGAACATGCTAATAAAGGAACAGTTAGTATTACAATGAATCTTTGGTGATCGTTCCTGTTGATAACAAAAATTATCTCCTTTGGAAAAAAAATTGTTACTTAGACTTCACTGTTCCCCTAAAATGACAATGAAAAAGGTCGAGGATGGTCGCAGGACCTTAAAGTCCTGAAAATATTCGGGAAGTTTTTTTGTCCTGGAAAAAATCCTTAGAAATTGTCTGAATTTTACTGTTTACAATTTTTTTTGGCAATCTAGACAAGTTAATGAAATCCAGGAATATCACTTTTATTGTTGTGTGTACAGAAGAAGTCTCGACATCTTCATGATGGAGAAATATGATTCAATCACTCATAAAGTTTTTTCTATCATTGTCCAAAAATGTTACTGAAAAAGGTCAAAGATATTTTAAAATGTTGAAAATTTTGTCATTCATTTTGCACCATAACTGGGATTACTAAGGCGATTTTAATCTATTGTCTACTTACTTTTTCTCGTGACCAGCCGATTTTCCTGCCAATCTTAATGGAAGACCAGAGCCCTGTCCTCTTTCACTTTACTCAAAAATAATTTAAGGGAAGAATAGGGGTAGACACACCTAATTTCTGTATAAAGGTTGACATCTGAATTATTATGCCAGAGCAAATTCAACTGTCAATGATGTAGAACTTCGAGGTATTCTAAGCCCTT
This sequence comes from Darlingtonia californica, assembly GCA_032270445.1. NCBI lineage: Eukaryota > Viridiplantae > Streptophyta > Magnoliopsida > Ericales > Sarraceniaceae > Darlingtonia > Darlingtonia californica. The sequence goes on from JAUBWS010109186.1 coordinate 9,317, forward strand.
TCCTCATACATTTCTGATACCTTATATTCAATAGTATATAAATAAGAAAAACATTGTCTTTAAACATTAACATTCATGGTGAATCCTGCTCGGTGAATGATGTGATGTGATCTTTAGGGTATTCTTGTTTCATATTTTTTTTGTATCCATAAACTTTCTTTGAAAAGGTCTGGAGTAGTAGCCCTTGAATTATTGATCGAAAATCCTTTGGCTACTTTGTAGTATTTTCATAACAATGTTTACATTTGCATACCATTATTTTGTGAAATTATTTGGTAGATTAACATTCTCGAAATTTCCAAATCTTTTTTCGATTAGTATAAAGCGTAAAAGAGTAACGTGGAAATATGGTAGGCAGTAACGGTCAGGTATATCAATAAAAAAAGAATTATAATAAGGCGCTCATTTTTTCATTGACAGTGTCGTTCTTTTTCCTGAGAAGAGAAGAATTTGAATTTATACAAAAAGTTTATACTATAATTATGATTATTCTAGATTAAAACCTATCACACAATTAAAATAATTGAGGAGATTAAATTGAAGCGGACGAGGAATGAATTGCGTGAACAAGGAATCTATCAAAAGGTACTTATTGTCAGTTTTATATTTTAGAGATTTAGAAACAATAGAAAGGTTATTGTTTCATAGAGTTTGTTTCTAGCAGAGGCGATAAAAGTGTAAAGGAAGCTTAAGAATGACATTAAAGTCAAATGGTTTTATTCATGGTATTTATTCTTGAAAATGATAAGTGCAACACTTTCGTAAAATTAAAGAAAATAGAATTGGAGAAAATGGATGAGAAAATTGAACTTCTTTTTCTCAAACCATAAAAGTCTCAGAATTTCTCATGGTAGCAACCTTAATCTTTTGAAATGTTTTGAAATGATTTGCAATAGTAAAAGTTTTTTCTTCCACGCAAATTTCGTCAAAAAGGCCAAAAACAAGTTGTTTAACCTCGAAACTTTTCAATATCAATACAAGATCCCTTTTTTTGGAAACTATCATCCACGAAATCTTTCCAAACTGTAAGATCTATCCAACGATACGAAACATATAGATTATTGAGAAAGATTCAAGAATTTACATTAGTTTGATGAATTGGTGCAATGATTTAAAAAGAATTTAACAGATAAATATGCAGATTTGACATTTTCACTTCATGTCGACTTTTTTGACTACATTTTAACCATTTTAAAAACAGTTGCCTAGATATTTTACGCAACTTTGCTACAGAAAATAGTCGGCCAGAGTTCGCCTATTCTTGAGTTTTTATCCAATTAGATTTTCTACATCAATAATTACAAAATTGACATCTTGTTGTATTGCAAACCACTTCTGCCGTGAAAAATGGCCAAGGACATCTCCTTAATTGTCTAGTCCGTCTTTGCAGCAGAGATATTCTTTCTTGTGAAATTCCAGTGTACTGTGTGTAATAACTAACTACGTTCTAAAGATGGAATGATCCGTTGTCTGGAATCCAAAAAGCATTTTCAAGGTATTAACCAAAAGAGACCATACTACTCCTGAGAAATATTTAGCAACATTACTGAAATGTTTTTTAAGAATTCAAAGCCATTAACAAAACTTGACGAGTAGGGTGTTTTTGAGTAAAGTAGACAATATCCAATGCAAATTTTTACCATTCAAAAGTCATGTTTTTTTGCATGACTGATAACATTCAGTGCTGGCGAATTGCTTTCGAAAGTGGAAAGGGGGGGGGCATATAATATAGTGACAAAGGAGGCCCATGGTTGGCGCCGACGGGCCAAGAAATTAAATATTAGGGGTCTACTTTGGCTAAAACGTGATCTAAATTTTATATTTAACTATTAAACAAACCTCTGAAATTCATGCATAATCAAAGAAGTGCTGTATCTTTATATGTTTTAGGAGCACAAATATAAAGTTAGATAATCTACACTGTATCTTTTTCTCTTCTTTTTTTTTTTTGTTTTTTTTTTTTTTTTGCCGGATATCTCTGACATAGACTTAAATTAAAGTCAAGTCTTTTAAAGGAATTGGAAAGTTACAAATTTTCTTTTGCGAAACTTTCGATTTAAGATTGAAACTTTGCATGTGAAAAAATAAATTTTCAACATAACTATATTTGTTTTAACTTAACGTAAAGTCGCAAAATTTTATGTAGTGCTGCATATTATCTAAAACTTAAGACACATTGAATCCACGCAAGGTATTACTATGTAAATGACGATGTATGTACCAGCAATCTAGAAGCAAAGAAAGAATGTTTTTACCACGAAGGCCATGTTGGACCCTCTGATGACTCTCCTAGGCCTATCCCCGTCTATTCTAAAAAAGCAAAAAAAAAACATAAAACAAAGAGAACATAAGATAACAAAATGAAGATAAAAATATCAATTTTTTATGAAAAATTAACTATTTTTCTTATCATTTCAAGACGGACACTTGAATATTTTGCCACGTCAAACATAGTAACAGCTTGCAACATTGTTTTTCAAGTCTTGAAAGTTGCGGGTTGTAGTTTAAAGAAAGCCTGTTTGTTTCCTTTTTGCCTCAAAACTTTAGTCTTAGCCATAACTTTAACTCCTGGGTGGATGTTTGCAAAAGAACATTTTTAATGACATTCCGAAGTTGAAAAATTATACTAAGTTGAAACATCCGTCACAGAATAGAAATTGTACTGTAGATGAGACATTAAACTATTTATGACTTTGGTTACAAAAAAAATCAGTTAGTGTGTAAGAATGCAAAGAAATCGCATGTTATCTTATCGCGCCAAAGTTTGCAGTAACCCTATTTTTTGGTAGAAAAGGAAAATGTGCTAAAATGATGAAATTTTTGATAACTTTTTGATAGATGATTGTTTTTTGATAAATTTTCAATAGATAATTTTTATATGCTTGAAGAATCGGTAATAAACATTAAGTACGATCTAGAAATATTTTGCAGGTGTGTGTCCCGAACATTTCTCCAAGGTTTGCATTTAAAAAGATTCCATGAGCAGACAATAAAACCGAAACGATGTGGGGTAGACAAAAATTGATGAAATTTTTTAAGGGTTGAGTAATGAGTAATAAAATTGTAAATTCCAGGGGATAAGTTCTAAATTGCATCAAAATTACCGGTGCTCTTCAATTTGGTTTTCCAATGGGATAAGGAATTTTCATATCGCCAACCCCCATGGTACAATCTTTTCGGGAAAATTCAAATCTTGCAGTTTCTTTTGTTTATATCAAGACAATGATCTTATTAATGTTTAAATTTATGATAATGAGCTCATAACATTTCTTATAACCACAATGTCAATTGGAAATTATATTTTTTGAAGTAATTTGAATATTTTGAAAAGTGCATAACGTTTCCTGTGTATTGATAAGAAACCGCATGCAACTATTATTTATCAAGTTTTTGCCCACGCATTTTGCCAAAATGTCGTGTAGCTTAACCAGGTTCAAACGGTCTTCGACGTATGTTTTAGGGGAGGGCGTAACCTTAAAACCCTGGAAAACATTTAACTACAAAAAAATAATTTTCCAATCAACGACATTTCATTTTACCTATTTTGTGAAAATTGCAAGTAAATACGACAATCCTTATGGCCACTTTAAGTAACGTGGACGTTGCTTAACGATCTCTGTAGGCTGAGCTTTTAAAATTTGTTTTTGCCATAACTTATGATCTTAACCAAAGTCTGTTCAAAAATATGTAAAAATATTTCCCATACAAGCCAACTATCTTAAGTTATTGACTTTCATAGAAGTTTCGTATTTGTGAAACCTTAACAAAATACAGTATTTTTAAAAAAATTGTTCAACTGGTTCCCCACATTACCTAACTACTATAGCAACGTGTTTTCTTGTCTTCTTTTGTTTTAACTATATTGTTAGAGTAACGGTATATTTAATGTTTTTCGGGGAACATTATTAGCTCAAACTCAGAGAAACAGCAATTATATGTTTTAAGACTTGTAAATTACTGTTTTGTAAGACGGTCAAATTTCTGGGAGAACCTACTACCTCTTCCGAAAATCAATAAAATTTAATTACTCTTTTAAAAGGCGATTCCCCTTAAATGCTGATGTTACGAATTTCTGAGTGAACAATAACAAAAAAAGCATGACGTGTTCTTTGTGTGATACGTTAAATGTTTAGAGAAGATAGGAATCATCATTTGTTTCTCCAAATACCAAATACCAAATACCAGACTGGTTCCCGGTTAAAAACTGAGAAAAACAAACTAAAAAGCTAGTTACTCTTTAGTGGTGTCTTTTACACATCCCTGGTGAATGAGAGAAGATAGAAAATCTTATATGGACTCGTAAGGTGCTTATTATCAGTAATTGAACTCACTACCCCCAATGGATTTCCAGTTTAAGAAATTCAGGGATAATAGGATAAATACGCATTTCGAATGCATAGTGGTCACACGAGTGTGTTGAAAGACAGTGATTATCCTGTCAACCATAAACACAGCTCCTTCCGATGACAGCAAACATATTAAATTTATTCTTAAGCTCTCTTTCAAAAAGAACAACGCGATACTTGTTCGCTAATAGCTCCAAAAATATGCTTCGAACGGTAATGGGGATTCCCTATAACTTTATTACTCCCAAAGCAACTTTATGATTTCTCAGAAAGTTCAGTGTGAACGCACCCTTTGAAAATCTTTTTGTATCTGGCTCAGATTTATATTTAGGTTATTAAAAAGAATCGTGGAAGGTTGGTAAAATGAATTTCTCAAGTAATGATTGTTATGACAAGTTAAATAAGAGTAATCGTTAAAAGTAATAAATAAATAAGTTGTACAAATGAACATTTTAATTTCTTGCTATTAGATGATTCTCAAGAGATTTGGTTTAGACTTTAACAATGCAATTATAAAAGGATTTATGTTTTGTGTTCCGGCTAATTTTTGACTATTTCACGCTTGAGTTATAAAAATGATTGTGTACTGCGCAAATCAATTTTTTGCGTATTGTGTAAAGAATTGCCTCCGTTTATCTTTTAGTTTTTAAAGGAATTTCTTTTACTAACCTTCCACGATTCTTTTTAATAACCTACAAATACTAGTCAAATACAGTGTGTCTCAAAGAATTGGAAACAAGTTTAATTATTGATTTCTTTGGAACGTATGTCGTCATTCATAGGCACGAATGTTGTATCACTAGAAAGCTCATTTTATAAGCTTTCCATTGATATGTTTTTTTCCTCAGAAGAAGAACTAGGTGAAGAGAAATTCACAAATTATTTTCAGAAACAATCATAAACAGTTTTACACTGTACAAAAAAAGGATTTTTTAAATTTGAAAGAAATTTAATGACTACACAAATGAGTTTTTTATATGGGTACAAATTCTTTTGAGACACACTGTAGAAGAGAAATTTTGTATAAATGCTTCAGTACATAAATAAATAAATTGTGTAATGTGTAAATAAACAAATTTCACAATGAAAAATTTTAATTTCTTGCCATGAGAAGATTCTGAGTAGAAACTGAGTCAACCTGTTTTCTGTTGTAATAGTCCACTTTACTTGCACTATTCGGAAAACTAATTTCAGCGTGAGTGCCACATACAAACAACCCACTACTAGCGGTAATAAGGGCCACCAAACATCATGCGGAATTTGCAAATGTTTTTTCGCAGTTTCTAATGTCTCTGACTGGAAACTTTATGAGATAAACAGCAATTGCATTTGCGAACAGTAAACAAAAGAAAAGACGCAATTGAGGTAACAAAAGATTCTGGCCCATCAAATTTGCTGAGCACCTTTAATGAGCAATTGATTATTTTTGCACTTCTTTTTGAAAAGAAAAGGCTACAAAAGCTATTATATTGCTACTAATTGCTTTCCTTTATTTAAATTCTCGTTGGAAAATAGGATGTTATTTCCAATTTTTCGTTGAAATTTTTTAAAGATTATGTTAATGACAAAATTTCATGGCAAAATTCCAAATCCCTATAACTATTTTTTGAGTAAAAAAGTTGAGCATACCATTTTATGGAACATTCGAAACTCTATCAAGTGATGAAAAATTATATGAAAATTGTCTGTTAGTCAAAAGTTATGGATATTTGAAACTCAGGGCTACTTTTTTTCGGGACACACTGTGGTGTGAGCTCACCCATTATTTTTAATGCAAGATAAATGTTCATTTTTTTTAGGACAATTTTTTTATACATACTGTATCTCACTTGTTAGGCTTCCTATGAAAATTAATTTTATAAAAAACACGTTAAAAGATTCCAAAAACAAAGGGCATTATCAAATTTTGCCTGATTGCTGTTGTGAAAGTTGCTAATTGATCAAAGATTTTGTGTAATAAGATTTTAGATAAAATCTCCTATAACTTTAGAAATATCAAATATTTTGCGATTTAAGTGTCATTAGGTAGTTTTCAGCCTTTTCTTTCGTTTGATATAAAAATCATTGAAAACGTTGTAAAATTTGAGAATTCATACTCAGAGTAGAAATAAAGATCAATTCTTTCAATAGATTTAGCAGCTTGAAAGGAAGAAAATAAGATAACTAAGGCTACAGTGTGCCCCGAATTTTGAACTTTTGTAAATTTGTTAATTTTCATTAGATTATATGCGGTTTTTACACCAATAGATAGATCTTTTTCCAAGCTTTCCAAAAAGATAAAGTTTAATTCTCCAGATAAAATATTTGGGAAAAAACCGTGTGTATTAAAAATATTGTCCTCAAAAAATCATTTAATGATTTAAATCAATCATTGTATATCTAAATGTGCGTATCACAAAGTCTTGAGACCAAAAGTGTCTCCCCAGTCCTGCTAATTTAAGGGTATGCTCCAAAGGCGTGGTTTCCTACCATTTGAATTTTTCTTTATTCATAATTCATGATGCTTCTTGTAGTTTTTATGAGTTTCTTATTAATAAAGTGATTCGGCTATTTCTTTGAAGTATTAAGTTTGTGGTCTCTGAAATAAAAACCAGTTTCAAACTTGTTATATTATTTCAGTGAATTATACCATTAAATCTTTTCCTTTTCCGATAAATAATATGATCATCAAAGAATGTTTTAATTTTTATTTATAGTTTCATAGATATTCGTCTATTATAATTATGTAATAAAATAATAAATATGCTGTTTCATGCTTTCCGAACTGGTTGTTGTCAACGCTGCTTAGGTATGATAAAAAGAATTAAAAGCGTAAAGATGAAAGCAAATTCTTAATTTTTAAGCACTGCGAGTTTTGACCAGAAACACAGGAACTAGGTACAGTAGTTTAAACACAATTTATTTTCCAATCTTCAATCTAAAGGACGTGGCCTCAAAATTATAAGTACCCAAATTGGGGACAGGAATTCCATCCAAATATACCACTTATCATTTCCGTACTGTGTTCGGCAACAATATGAAGAGTTCTCGTTAAGGCTGTAGCCACTAAAGTAAGAAGTCAAAAAACTGCGTATAGTAATTTTTACTCAGCGGCCGTTTTTTATTCAAAAGCAACTGCCTCATTTTCAGTGTCCTTGCAACGGAGAACTTTTCTATATCCGAAACCGTCAGATATTTGTTACTTCCAGTATTCGTTTTTTATAAAGGACAATAATTTTCTTGTGTTTTCGTTGCCTTTTTATTTCACTAATTTTATTTAAATTTTTGTGTTAAGTTTTGGTGTTATATTTTTTCTAATTTGATGTCAAAACTTTATAATTTGTGACAACTTTTACACGTACTTCCAGAGAAACTTATATAAAAAGTATGAGGATGCGACTGATACTTTTTACCATTTTAGACTTACTGTAAGTGTCATGGTAGCATTAACTTGTATGTTGTTGCGCTGATTTGTGTAAAATCGTTTATTCCACTGAGCCTTGGCAGTTTACGGCTGTTTATCAATAATAAAAACAAGAATTGTTTGTGTCGACGGTTTTCTCTATTGCATCCGTGAAAAAGGCTTTCACGTGACTGGATTGTTGATTTAATAAAATTACAGTACCTCTGAAGAATGGCAATAAAATAAGCCAATCAAATGCGTATCTTTTGAAAAAAGCTCCACGTGTTCTCCTGCTCTGTGGAAAAACAGTTTGAAGAAGAAAAACGCAAATGAGTTTTATAGCAAAGCTCTTTTAGAAACCCTAAATAATGAAGGGAAATAGTTTAGGGAATATCCTTGCCTTGGAGCTTGGTATCTATCAACAGTCGCTTCTTGTAGTATCTGTTATAATTTTTTAGCAACAAAAAATTGTTCGGTTTCAAAATCATGGGTGGGGTGATACATTCGTTATCTCTATAAGACTTTGCAACCTTCTCTTGACATTCTTTTGTGCGTTTCTTCGATAAGATAGAATCGTTAAGGAAAAAATATTCAGAAATTGTTTCTAAACAAAATAACAGTAATCTATTTCAGTAAACAGAGAATGGCAAAATAGCTGCCATATTGTCTTTGTTATGAAAAATCAGTGCGATGTTTACTAATTCATCTTGTGGGATTTCACAAAAGCCAATTTTTTTGCTAAGATTTTGTAAATATTTTTACCAGGGTAGATCTGTTTTCTGATACTTCGCCCACTTCGTTTCTTATTTATGAGAACCTCATTTTTAATTAAAGAGGTCCTTTTCGCAGGATGTAGTTATCAATGTTGCACTTAAAATAAATCTGGATTCTTGCTCAAGGTTTTGGAGTACCAGGGACCGGTTCATCCAAATTATTTTGTTTTGATTATCGTGAAGGGAAAAATAACTGTATTTTGTTCGAATAGAAAGCAGTACATATGTTGAATTAAATACATGCTGAATAAATGAAATATTTGGTAGACGACGTAGAAACGAGTTATGGATAGCAAAGAATCTTTCTTAAGTAGACGATAAACTAGTCATTCTATTTTGAACTCTGTAAGGAATGTGTATTTTTCTCTTTCCAACGTTTTACTATATTTTTGTCGTTCAAACTTCGTTCATATATATTTCTAGCCTAAAGGCTTAAAATTTGTTTTCGTAAGATTGCTATTTCTATTTCTATCCAACTGTCAATCACCCATCAATGATCTTACTTTTGATAATCCCAAATAATCTTTGACCCTCCTTTGGCTACACTTTCTGGTCTGTAAAATACATGTTGGTTATATGATACTTACGTTTTAATTTTTCATACGGAATCTCGTTTTCATGTTCTTTTTACTTCAAAACAGATTGTCGATAAATAAAAATAAGTTAATGGGGCAGTGCGTTCCGTTTTACAACAAATGGTTCAATGGTGTTTCCACTTGTAAACAGTATTGTATTGATTTTTAAGGCGCAACGCTACGATAAATCGTCTTAATGGAAACGGAGTCTAGTGTTTTTTTCCGTAAAATAACTACCAGACAGGTGGCTTAGCTAAACGTTTCAACAAAGACTCCAACCCACACTATAGCGTTGGTTGAAATTGAAAAGTTACTTCACATGTACCTATTTGATGAAAAATTTTGGTATCATTTATTTTTTATGTACTGTGCATTTTCTATCTACTCCTTGAAATAAACTTTTTGAAAAAAGCTTTGATGTATACTTGTTTGTAAATCCCCTAGCCCCTAAAAGTTTTTTTCATGGTAATTATCAGCTACATAGTTTTTTCCTTGTTTGTCTTTTACAGTTGAAATATAAACTGCTAGCCATAAAGGACCTGTTATGAAAATATGCTCAAAATAAATAAATAGCTATTTAATTCAATGCGATGTGTCAAAAGACCGCTTCAAATGACTGTACTTTAATATGCTTTTATCGTCAATGGTTTTATTGTGTAGCTTATGAGACCAGCAAAAATACTAAAAATAGCGAACAGACTGAAATGAAATCCCTGGGATAATACAATTTGGGTTCATCCAAAATTCAAATAATTATTATTTACGATAGTTTACCCAGGATAGCCTCTTCAACTTCTTTTTGAACTGGTATTATTTACGATAGTTTACCCAGGATAGCAGCCTCTTCAACTCCTTTTTGAACTGGTATTATTTACGATAGTTTACCCAGGATAGCCTCTTCAACTCCTTTTTGAACTGAGGGTCTTGAGTTCCAGGAAACATCTACATTTAACCTTATGAAATTAACGATGAGGTAATTTTCACCACCGACAACTTCGTTCTGGCGTCGAACGTGGGGCCTCTGAGCGCTAATCACTTAACCACTCGGCTACGGAACCATAATTCTGGGGAAATGTTTAGATTTTGTTGATTTACTAGTCTGCACAAAAGACGTTTTTCCAAGTTTGTTTTTTATCCTAGTCCATCTCGTTTTCTTGGACATTTCTAGGGCAGTACAATCCTAAGGGATTCATACCGTTACTGTGACAATAAATTTGACAGTGTTAATGACTAATCACATGGGATTTGGTTGTCATAGCACAGAGTATTGAAAACGAGACAGAGCTGGACTCAAAATAAACTCAGGAAAAGTTTATTCCGAGCACTGTCCGATAGCTCAATAGCTGTATTTTGATTTTTATGTAGGTAAAAATGTTTGATCAAGAACCAAGCTGTTTAACCAATACTTAGTATGATAATTACAATGAGCAAAGGAGATGAGCAGTGTACATGTGATAGATGTGGACAAATTATTTTTGAAAGACATTACGTGCTTGTTGGGAGAAACACCAAGTTGCATTACCGCTGTCTTTGTTGTTGCTCATGCACATGCTCATTGTCTTCTTCACAAAGTTGTTTTGAAAAAGGTGGGAACTTGTATTGCAAGACATGCTACTTCAAGTAAGTAACTCATTGGACTTCGTTTAAAACCTAAGTGTCTGTTTATATCATTCGGAGCTAAATGGACTCAAGAGTAGTGAAAAAAGTAGACCTTATCAAATCTCCAGCATTGTGATGACGTCATTAGGTACTCATATTATAATTTCTTTAATATTCAGCTTTTTTTTGTTTCCTCATTAAAGGCTATCTCCGTACAAATTTCCTAGCGCAAGCCAGTCAATTAGGTATGGTCTACTGGCAAATTAACAACCCTTTCCCATAGAAGCTATGCCATCTTACTCTATAGTAGACTTAAAAAGTTGAATAGGTGGAGAATTTTTGTGATATTTTTCGATGTTTCGGTGATAAATTTCGACTGATAAACGTTCCTTACTGCATTTAGCAACAATTCGAAACTGTAATTGTGAAATCCACACAGTCACACTGCGAGAATAGTGGTATTAAAGGGATGAATCATTTCACGACTCATGTTTTGATTTTAGAAATTTTTGTCATTAAGACAAAAGCCAGCGACACTTTCACCTTTTCCAATTGTATGATTAAAACTGTGCTCCCTTTTTATGATAACCGTAAAGTTCAAACAAGACCCAGTTCTTTCGTATTGAATGTAGTTTGTTTATGTTTTTCGATGATTTCAATAACATGGTGGCCACTGTCCTAAAAAAGCCTGGAATGTCCTGTGGAATCTTAAATTTATCTTGGAATGTCACGAAATGTCCTTATGTCCTTGAATCTCCTGGAAAAAATAAAAATAGTTCATCGGTTTTCAGTCTAAAAACAAAGGAAATTCTGAATTAAACGTATTCCGGGACATAAAAGATGAAAATTTTACTGTAATCCCAGGAAAACGGCAATACGAAACATATCCACAAATAAACAGAAGCAAATTGATCACAAGTTTTTGCATGATTCATTAACTGTTTATCATTTTAGACTGTGGTCATCTGCAAATTGCAAGCGTTGCCAGGCTGCTATTTCACACTCTGACCTCGTGATGCAGACTAGAGGAAGTTATTACCATGTACATTGTTTTCGTTGTTACTTTTGTGGAGTGCTGATGAAGAAAGGTCAACGGTTTGGTATACAAAACCAAGAGATTTACTGTGAGCACCATTATTTCACTACTATCTCCAAGAACGATGGCAACAATAATATAGGACAAACATTCACAGAGTCTATAAGTAAAGGTACGTAAATTTGTCTTGAACTACAATCATCAGGTGAAATTAGGTGATTATTCGATTAAGTATATTAAAATAATAGTTATAAAGGAGAAAAAAAATTAAATATTCAGCGCTTACGATATATGCAAAAAAGTATTAACAGTAGTAGCACAAACATTGTTTATAGCAACCTAAATTAAAAAAAAAAGATGTCTTAATTCGATGGACAGAAAGAAATCTACGGTCACTTTCCTTTTGAGCCTTGCTCCATCAATTCTTCTAATGAAAGATTTGGAATATCCTGAGTGATCGGTGGACTTGAGTGGTCGATCTTCGTATACAGAAACCTCAATCCTAACTTATTTCAGATATATCTTAACTACTTGAAGCACCATAAGGTTCTGTCAGAAAATTGCCAAGAACGAATAAAACACAAAATTGCCCAGATTGACGATTTTGAATGCCAAAAATGAAGATTATATCATAAATAGAGAAACAAGCTGATTGTTCTTCATTTTTCAGTTTTAACAACGAGTTTTAGCGTAATACTCAAGTCTTGACTATAGCTTAGTCTTATATAGATTAGCTTTCATAAATTCAAGATAGACTTAATATTATAGTTTCCATTTTCCCATGTTTGTCAAATTGCTTTAAAGAAGGCAAACTTTGGCCTTACCGAAGTATTCGAAAATCTTAGCGTTCTGTGATTTGCTCCTGGTGGTCGCAAAGCATTTAACAGGCATACCAGGATGCTAAAAATAGCATGTAGTACTTGCAAAAATGTTTTTCCAGATTTAAAGTAACATCATTTTGAAACTTTTATATTACAAACACAAAATTATTCTCAAGTGTACAGTGAAAACTTAGGAGATAAAGTGTTTAAAATATTATCAAATTTCCCTGTGATTTTTTAGATGAAAAGTCCCCAGTACTTTCGAATGGACTAAATCAATCCTTGGAGGGCTCTACATTAGATAAAAGTCGTCTTGGGATGAATATATCTAATAGGCAGTCACCATTACCAGCAAAACTAGAATCAACGACAACAGACAAACCTCACCAATATCTAAAGCAATCACCACATCTCTTACAATCTCCTAGCATTCAATCGCATATTGATCAACATTCTGCTTTACAAAGTAGACAAAAAAGTGATGCATCCTCGTACACAGGTCTTCTGAAAAATGCATTTGTTGATGCTGATAGTTCGGTCTCTGCAACTCGCTTTCACGAATCATTTCTGGATGCGCTAAGAGAAGATGAAGCAGCACCTCTATCGGAACAGAACATCTTTTCACCAAATAGCAGGTTACCATTTAAAACAAACACTTTAATCGATTTAGGAGGGCAAATAGAACACGAGATGTCGATGCCTCTTGAAGAGGTTGAATTTCCGTCAAGAACTAAGACAACAAACTCAGAAAGGATAGTGGAACCTCCTGGTGAAAATGAACCTATAAGAAGTAAAGTAACAGAGGAGGATAACACGCAATTTCAACGAAGTAACAGTAAGGATGATTTTCGGTTGTCTCCTGCAGTGGAACTAGTAAAGGAAAGAACGCTGACAAGAACGTTTTCCTCGTCCACTAACAGCGAAGAAGAAGAAGAAATTTCCCAACCAGTATTGAGCACAAAAACGAAAAAACCTCGATCTCGAGAAAATAAACCGAAGCGAATAAGAACTTCATTTAAGGCTCATCAACTGCTGGCAATGAAAGAGCATTTTGACGTAGATAAGAACCCTGATTCTAGTAAACTAGCACAACTTGCCCAACGAATTGACCTGCCGAAAAGAGTGTTGCAGGTATGGTTTCAGAACGCAAGGGCAAAGCATCGGAAAGGGCTAAGTATTTTTAGTGAAAACATGGAAAAACTATTGCAGCCTCAAACTTCGGAAGAGAAGAGTGATAGTTCGACAATTTCGTCAGAGAAATAGCTCCTAATTCTGGGTAGGGAACAAACGTTTATGATTCGGGTTTCTGCGATTGTAAAATATGTAAATCTTTTTAAGAATCAGTGTTTTCAGAATGACTGTTTGTAGCCCATCAAACTTGAAATTCGACAACCTGTTAAGTATATCATTTTTGATTCTCTGAGCCTAATTCGTGATATTCGTTGCTAGTTTGGAACATCAGATGTTTGCCAATTTGTACGGAAATATCGGAATGAACTAATGATTTACAAAAAAAAGTCGATAATGATCTGTAAAATTTACAAAATAACTTATATATTTATTTAATTTGTCAAAAATAAAAACAGTATATTACTGCCAGTTTCACGCTAGTGCGATCCTCAGATAT
>JAUBWS010109187.1:0-10188 GCA_032270445.1 Darlingtonia californica
CCCCCCCCCCCAACGAGCCCCTCCCCCACCCTTTCAAAGCCCCAAATAGCCCGCCCTGAATAGGGTTAAACCGTTGAATCTGCTTCCATTTGCTGGCAATATTGACACAGTCAATGATGCTTTTCATAGTTTGTTTACAGTAGAGATGGTAAACCTCATTTTACAAAATACAAATTTGAAGATTAAAAAGGTGAAGGAGAGTTTATCCAAGTACTGTAAGACTTCAAAAGTTACATATATCCGTGAACTGGATGCTCGAGAGTTATATGCCTTCATCGGCATGCTTTACGCCCATGGTCTGCGTCAATCAATGTACCGAATGATTCGTCTACTCTCTGAGGTAGTAGACCCATCCCATCGTCACAGGTACAATGTTTTCCAGCAGCTTTTGGATTTTCTTTGCAGTTTTATCATTCGATGATCCGGTGGGGAGGCAACGAATTTGGAGGACCGACCAATTTTCTGCAGCGCGTACATTGACAAACATGTTCAACAATTAAATGAAGAAAGTGTTGGAGCCAAGTGAATTTTTCAATTGACGAAACTCTGCATGCAATGCACCGTCACATAGGGTTTCAACATTATAACCCCAACGAGCCGGGGAAGTATGGGTTGCTGTATAAATCCCTAAATGGTGCCCGTGTACCATTCACATATCAGATTGTCCGGTTTTGTGGCACAGCGGTTGAAGGAGCATATTTTTTATCTGCTACAAGGATTATGTAAAGAAGATGATAGTTGAAGAAATGCCAGATTCCAGTGTCAAAGAGCGTAATATATCTATAGATAGATTGTACACAGCAATATTGACTTTCAAACTAGCTTTTGTCCCGCAACAATACATGTGTCGGTACACTTGTCTCTAACCGTGTTGGTTTATCGGATTAGTTTGAAAATCCAAAAAATCGGGAAGTATTAGAGCACCATTCATTTGGAGTAAGATGAAGAGGAACTGGAATTATGCACCACTAAAGGTAGATCAAAGGGGAAGAAAAATGTCCTTTTCCTGTCCACAATGCGCCCTGCTATGAGGGTTGCACGTGATGACCAAAAGCAAAAGCCTGCTATTATAAAATGTTATGACTTTACTAAAGAGGGGGGAGGTGCAGACATTATTGCAAAATGTAGTTGCAAATCGGTTACAAAGAGATGGACAATGGTCCATTTTTTCTATCTTTTGAATACAACCCGCTGCAATGCTTTGACATTGTATGTAATAGCGCATAGCAAATCACTAGACAAAGCGGATTCTTTCAAAAAAGATTGGGATATGGCTTTGGTTGTTGTCAGGCCTTTTATTGAATATAGACCAAAACTTGGATTGACTGTTAGTCTTATAAACAAAATTTACACCATCCTTGGCAGAAACGTGAGATGCGACAAAGCTAACAATGACGATGAACATCCTCGGTTTGGTGATACCAAGCAGCGCTGTGATATGTTTCTGTTCTATATTGCTGGGGAAAATCAAAAGAAAAAGAAGGAAAAATTAAAAAAACTGAAATCTACATTGATTATGTCAAAAATGTGAAAATCCTGTATGTGAGGAGCATTAATTTGCAAAAAGCATTTTCAACTTTTTTGGTTGCCGCATATTTGTTATTGTAAAGTTCTTTAGTTGTGTTCATTATTATTTGCCATATGGTGGTTTCGTTTTTCTAGTTTATCTTCAAAGTATCTTATTTAAATATCTTATAACTGAAAATTACTTATTTCATCTCTTTGCACCCGATAGTCACGTTGTTGGAGAGCGATAAAAGCCTTATTTTTACAGTTTTTGCATAAATTTGATATAATTATTGACGTCATCACGTGACAAAATTTAATTTTGTATTTTTTTCTTCAACAGTCTGTTTCTTTCACTACTAAATATAACTGGGCCAAATTTCAAGTCAATAGCACTTTTCTATCAAAAGTTATAAAAAGAATTCACAAAATCTGGATTTTGCGCGGTTTGGAATATTTTTGAAAATGTTGTGTAGTTTGGCACACAGTAGTAAGGTATAGTAACTAAGTAGTTTATTTTACTTTTTATTTTCATTTAGTATATTGTATTAGCTTCCAAAAAATAAAATAAGAACAGAGAAAACTTTTCTCTAACTGTAACAATAGTAATTTTCTCAAAACATTGAGTTTTTCGCATCATTTTTTAAAATTGTCAACATAATTAGTGCATCACAGGAGCCATTATGTTTTCGGAAAGTGATACTTGATATTTCCTTGAAAGTAATTGCTACGGAATAAAAACTACACCAATAATTAAGAATTTAAATTAGCTAAAGTCCCAAAATTCAGGGCTAAAAGTGATTTCAAAAGCGGGATTATAATCCAAAAATTATTTATGATTAAACTGACAAAATTGCTCCCTCTAATATTTTTCGGCACTTCTTGTTCAATAAAAAGAAGTAACACGGGTTGAATAGTGCATCTAGTTCCCAAATGAGCCATCCCCAAAAGAATAGAACAGTTGCATCATGGTCGCATAAAATCTCCATACGTCTCATAGCGAATACGGTCAGCCAAGGAATGAATAGAGCCATTTTGGTGAGTGCATAAAATGTTGATAGCTTAACAACAGTTTGTACACCAGCTGGTAAGTTGGAAACTTTAGAGTTCATCTCTTTGAGTTCGACATTTGATAGGAAAAATATGACCAAGATGCATAAAGCTAATGGAATGTTAATGAAGGAGGTAATCAATATTTTGCCTCCCTTTTTAAACAAGGTAAAGCCAATTTCTGCCAGCACTGCCATCGCAATTGCCATAAAAAACGTTATCAGCATCGCTATATTTACTCGCTTCACCGTAACAATTCGATCATAGTCTAACAAGTACTTTATCTTTAAGTACCGATTTACACCACTTAACATACTCAACATAAAACTTAGTTCGCTTAGGAAGAAGACAAAAAATATGACCACATTATTGATTTTTATGCAATCGGTTTTTAGTTGATGTACCAGGCATATGTTTACAGCAATTGACAAAACACCTTTGGTAGAATCGCAGGATGAAATAGCAAACACAATCCTGTTTGATGGCAGCTTTAGTTGACTTTGTGTTGATAAACATGCAAACACTACAGCATTCATTATGGTTGTGCAGAAACTAACGACAATCTGCGTCGTTGTCAAGGCATTTTTTTCCCTTGATGACAGCAGCAGCAGATCGAAGAAAAATGTTGGGCTGCAACTGACATCATTTTCTACCACTGTCTTGTTTATTTCCAACGTTGATGAATAATTCATTTTTATGTGAAACGTTTTCCTGAAAATAAATTATAATATTTTGTTATGTGTTGACAATTTATAAGGCATCCGGAAAAACGGAACACCAAAAATGGTTCAAAATAGTTGAATATGTCATTATGCAATGACGCAGTATGCATATATTGCAAAGTGATTGTATGTGTTTATCTTAGCATAAGGACTTTACGAATTTGTTTCTGGAATCAATTATTTTTATAATTAAAATGAAAATAAAAATCATAATAAATCGCTTGACAGATTCATACCGCAATCATAATAACCGAGCATAAATTATAGTTTTCTTTTTGAGAATTTAACAAAATGGAAATGTTACATACATAAACAGGGTGAATAAAAAAAAAGATGAAGTGAAAAACTAAAATTGTTTTATAAATTAAACCAAAAGATTAAATCTTTCAGTTTTGGTAGCATTAAAAATGTACACTTTTCCTATTTAAACAGTAAAAAAAATTAAAGTTGATTACAGATTTGTTAATTTTCAAATCTGAATTAAAGTCATGTAGGTGAGATTTATTACAAAACAGGAAAGCTTTTAAATGGAAGATATCAAAAATTGCAATAAAATGAGTTTTTCAAACAAAGGAAGTGAACGTGCTCCCGCCCCTCGGAAACTTTTTTAAATAACTTTTTACAAAGTAACCTTTTTGCCTTGAAAATTTGTGAATTTTTGGGAATTTTATGTACAAAAGTTTTTGTGAATTATTTTGTCAATATGGGGGCATAATAAAAAGTGGTGTCTATAATTATAGAAATGTTTTTGAATTTTTTTTAAATATTACCATATTGTATATCAATCGCTAGGAAATTTAACGTAGACCGCAAATATGTTAATTAGACATGCTGAATATTAGTATTATCGTCAAAATAGCAAATAATTGTCCAGAAGGAGATTTTGGTTTATGTTTCGCTATCATGACGTCATTATTACGTAACTCGTGATCACGTAACTCAATCTTCATGAAACTTTGCACAAATGTTTCTTGAATTTATGTTACATCAGTGTGTTAAGTGTCATTTGAATATGAGAAATGTCTTAAAAGTTAGGGAGGTCTGAGGAGCCCTTAAAACCCCTAGGCTGTATAGCGTTTAAATTCATGATTTAGGAAAGTTTTTTCTCGCAATTAATTTTTTTGCAAAAATTAAGAAACGCAACAGTTTTGGTCAAAATCTCAAAATTTGTGTAAACTTCCTTTTCTTTAACTGCAACAATAGTTATTTTTTCAAAACATCTATTTTTAGATTTTTTCACATGATTTTGTAAGATTGTCAGCATAATCAGTGACGTCATCACAGGTGCCATTAATATTTTTCGGCTATTTTATTTATTACATATTAAATATTACTGGGCCAAATTTCATGTCAAAAGCATGCTCCTATAAGGAATCGTACCCTGGGGTACTATGTACTCCCTTCCCCCCTCTCAGTTTGAAGTAAGCCAAAAATACCACAGTATGTAAGGTTAAACCATTTTTCAGATATTTCCTTGAAAGTTTGTGCTAGGGAATAAAAACTACACCAACAATTAAGAATTTAAATTAGCTAAAGTCCCAAAATTCAGGGCTAAAAATGATAAAAAAAGCGGGATCATAATCCAAAAATTGTTTATGATCAAACTGACAAAATTGCTCCCCCTAATATTTTTCGGCACTTTTTGTTCAATAAAAAGAAGTAACACGGGTTAAACAGTGCATCTAGTTCCCAAATGAGCCATCCCCAAAAGAATAGAACAGTTGCATCATGGTCGCTTAAAATCTCCATACGTCTCATAGCGAATACGGTCAGCCAAGGAATGAATAGAGCCATTTTGGTGAGTGCATAAAATGTTGATAGCTTAACAACAGTTTGTACACCAGCTGGTAAGTTGGAAACTTTAGAGTTCATCTCTTTGAGTTCGACATTTGATAGGAAAAATATGACCAAGATGCATAAAGCTAATGGAATGTTAATGAAGGAGGTAATCAATATTTTGCCTCCCTTTTTAAACAAGGTAAAGCCAATTTCTGCCAGTACTGCCACCGCAATTGCCATGAAAAACGTTATCAGCATCGCTATATTTACTCGCTTCACCGTAACTATTCGATCATAGTCTAACAAGTACTTTATCTTTAAATACCGGTTTACACCACTTAACATACTCAACATAAAACTTAGTTCGCTTACGAAGAAGACAAAGAATATGACCACATTATTGATTTCAACGCAATCGGTTTTTAGTTGATGTACCAGGCATACGTATAAAGCGATTGACAAAACACCTTTGGTAGAATCGCAGGATGAAATAGCAAACACAATCCTGTTTGATGGCAGCTTAAGTTGTCTTTGTGTTGATAAACATGCAATTACTACAGCATTCATCATGGTTGTGCAGAAACTAGCGACAATCTGCGTCGTTGTCAAGGCATCTTTTTCCCTTGATGACAGCAGCAACAGATCGAAGAAGAATGTTGGGCTGCAACTGATATCCTTTTTTATCACTGTCTTGTTTACCTCCAAAGTTGATGAATTATTCATTTTTATGTGAAACGTTTTCCTGAAAATAAAATATAATATTTTGTAATGTGTTGACAATTTACAAGGCATCCGGAAAAACGGAACACCAAAAATGGTTAAAATAGTTTATATATATATAATTATGCAACGACGCAGTATACATATAACGCAAAGTAATTATATGTGTCTGTTATAGTATAAGGAATCTACGAATTTGTTTCTGGAACCAATTATTTTGACAATAAAAATGAAAATAAAAATTATAGTGAAGAATAACCGCTTGACAGATTCATACCACATTCATAATTACCTAGCATAAATCATAATTTTCTTTTTGAGAAAGTTTCAAAATCGAAATGTTACATAGGGTGTATTAAAAAAACAAGTAAAGTGAAAAAGTAAAGTTGTTTTTTCAAAATTGTTTTGAAGGTGATTTTGGTCTCAAACAGACTAATTCTAAGATTTAAAAAAATTTGGGACCCTTTTGCTTTTTACGACACCTGTTAAAGATCCTCACGTTGAACCTTCAATACATTTCTTTTGTAAATGTCAACTTAGATATACATTTATTGTTTTATTCATCTAAAAATTCTTTTTTTTTAGTTCATGATCATAGGATGACTTTCAAAATAAAAAACATGTCGGAAATAATAAATTTTTTATTCTAGACATGTCCAATGAAAATTCAAATATCACGGAAACCCAGAATTGGTAGAACAATAAAGCCTGTTTTGTCTCAAATATAGTCACTTTTAACTCCACTCATAAACAAAAAGACAATAAAGAGAGTGATTTAAGGGTCGTGTAATTGTCTGTTTATTTGGAAAATTTAAACTGTAAGTCTTGAATTCTGACATGTCGGCCAAAAAAAGGCCAGATTAAAGCATTCGTCGGACCCAAAGAAATCTCAATTATTGAATTCGTTAATTTGACGTTAATTTGACATTAGATCAGAAAAGTTATTGCTTCTATGCTGTTTTAACTAAGATGGCAACCCCATATAAAAGCTATTTCTTTCCAAATCGACTTTTGAGGAAGTTTTTTTGGTTGGAAGGATTATAGAAGGAGTGGATATTTCCGAAGTTAGAATATCGATGTCATGAAATTAAATAAGCATTCAAAGCTCAAAAACCTCTAAAAACGAGTAGTTTTAAAAACACAATCTTGAGACACCAACACGAGTTTCACGGTAGAAAATATGAAGTAGAATTATCGTATTTGGACCGTTTATCGTTGTTATATTCAAAATTTGATTTAACGAAACGAAAATTAAAAAGTTTTTTCTGGCAAGGCCGTTTTTCAGCAAAATGCAAGAATACCGACCGTTTAAAAGACTTCAGCTGCAAATTAAAACTTGCCAGTATGAAGCATTTGCTGTCTTTGCCTTCGTCCAAAGCTCCAAAGTCAAACATCAATATCGATCAATCGAACGTTTTGATCAGCCTATCCATGTTAGTACAAGTGTTTATTTACTTGTGGTTACATGCGGAGCAATCTTCAAAACACTTTTATTTGAAAGGTTACTCGTTCCGCTTAGTGTTTTTTATGGAGATGCGCCTTTAAGCCATTAATTCTTTTAGCTTGAAACCAATTTTTTGGCCGACTTTTTTTTGGCCGATTAGGTAGTAATTATAGTAACTGATAAAGATTAGCAATCAAGTTAAGACCCAAATGTTACTGTAGTTTTTTGTATTTTTTAAGTTTCATTTTGAAGTTCATGCTTAAAAACTCCATAAATGAGAAATGACAACCCGTTAATTAAATCAAAGCAGTTTCATCAGTGTCAAACCGACAGAAGCTTTAATGTTTCTAATTCTATAAATATTTGCCCCATCCTCCTTCCCAGGGTCTCCTTATACGGTGGCTCAGGAGGACCAACGCAGGGAATCTCGTAAAAATTAAGAGTATTCTCGTGAAAATTGAGAGGAATCTTGTGAAAAATTGAGAGGAATCTTGTGAAACTTGAGAGGAATTTTGTGAAAATTGAGAAGAATCTTGCGAAAATTGAGAGGAATTTCGTAAAAATTGAGAGGAATCTCAGTAAAAATTGAGAGGAATCTTGTGAAAATTGAGAAGAATCTCGGTAAAAATTGAGAGGAATTTCGTAAAATTGAGAAGAATCTTGTAAAAATTAAGAGGAATCTCGATGAAAATTGAGAGGAATTTCGTAAAAATTGAGAAGAATCTCAGTGAAATTGGCAGGAATTTCGTAAAAATTGAAAAGAATCTCGGTGAAAGTTGACAGGAATCTTGTAAAAATTAAGAGGAATCTCGTAAAAATTGAAAAGAATCTTATAAAGATGAGAGGAATCTCCAGTAAGGATGAATCTCGTAAATCTGGGGAGCATCTCAAAAATCTCGAGGGAGAATGTCCAGTAGGGAAGAATCTCGTGAATCTGGGGAGAATCTAGCAATCTCGTTGCTAAGCTGCCATTTTGATTTTTGTTTTTTACATTATCCTGATTCTCGTCTATTGCGAATTGAGGTGTTTGTGTAATACACTCTTTCTTTTTAGAAGCATGTAATTTTTGCTCAGATTCAATGTACTTATTTTTTTGCTCAATTTGGGACTCGTTTGTTCTTATCAATGTTGTACTAAATATTATAAATAACACTAAGATTTTTCACCAGGCAAGCGAGAGGTTGTGGCAGTTGTTGTTCCGCCGAATGATGACCTTTGCCGAATGTAGACTACCGCTGTTCGTACCCAGTCTCCAAGGTCAAAAATCGGCAAATTAGCTAGCTTTAGGCAACGAGAGAGAACGAAAGCGAGAAAACGAAAGTTATGGTGTTGTTTGATTAGTGTGTTTCAGTCAACTTTAGGCAGCTTTTTTTATTGGCCTAAAATTCATTAAGTGTGTTTCAGTCAACTTTTGGCAGCCTTTTCATTGGCCTAAGATTGATTATATGTGACTTAGTTAACTTTCGGCAGTCTTTCTAGCGGCCTAAAATCGATTAAGTGTGATTTAGTTAACTTTCGGCAGCCTTTTCATTGGCCTAAAATTGAAATAAACTTTTAACTTGCCTAAACTATAACTGAATTGCTCATATGTTGAAATATGTAAATATTTTCATGTGAGAGATAATTTATAGGCTGCTATTTCTGGAATTATTTTATCTTCATAGTACTTGTTTGCAATGCACAATTGTAGTCAGCTTTAGGCAAACCAGTCAAGTTTAGGCAAATGGTCATTTTTGGCCAACATTCGGCAATTAGCCATCTTTCGGCGGAACAGTTGTGAGCTCAATCCTCACTCTATCCGTTATTTTTTTGGCACACGTTTTTTTATAAGAATATCCAACTTCCAAGTAAGCATTCGAACGTTCTTAAATTTTCGGAATTTGACGTAAAAATTGTTCTTAAATTGTTCTTAATTATAGCAAAAAACAGGTTGAAATCATTGAATTCAAACATTTTCTTAATGAAATAGCCGTGTGAAGCCCAATGTTCTTAACAGGGTCTAAACTTTTTGCTATTTAAAGCCTTACGTTCTTATATGGTTTGTCCTTATATAAAAAATGTGTTGTTAGAAAGTCACATTAGTCCAGGATCTGTTGATTCACTACTAGATACGTCGTCCTTACGGATAAACTTAAAGATTGAAGTTGAAAAAGGCTTTTCTTCACGTAGTTTTTTTCGCTGTTCTCGACAGTTTGCTTACTTTTTCGTGGGAGTTACAGCCACTTGCGGCTGTTTTATTGATATCAGAAACTGTAAAAGCGGTATTTTATAACTTTAAAATGCTTCGTTTGACTTAGGTACATGCCGTTAACATATCCAACCTTCTTTAAGAAAAAATATGATCAAGGAAAATGACGGAGGAAAATTTCAATGTAGCAATTCAACAGTATCAAATAGATTTAATTTCCTTGCAAAATCATTGCGTGATGAAAAAAAAAATTATTGAAAACAAAATTATTCATGTATTTTAACGACATAGCGAAGGTAAAATTTACAAAGTGTCCAGAAAAAACTTAAAAAATTAATAAGCCGGGGGGGGGGGGCTCGTTCAGGGCGCACGACAAGTTGTGTGAAAGCATTGTCGAATGGATTGCACCAAGTTCTTTTCAAAAGCGGACAAAAACGTTCACGACCTTCCCGATTTTTCCGATATTCCGGTTTTCTTGCTTCCAAATAGAACCCCGATAAATATTTTTCGCTACTTTCTTCCGAATAGAACCCCGATAAATACTTTTCGCTACTTTCACTTTCGCTATTGACAAAAAGCTGAAAAAGAATGTTTTCTTTGCACACAATACTTTGTCATTTGTTGTTGTTGACAATTTACATCGAATCATTTGGTAAACATTTGGTAAACAGCTTTTCCATTTAGCATTCTGGTAGATGGTAGAAAATGACGAGGGTTTGGATGTTGCCAGTGAAAAGCTAACAATTTTGAAAATGTTTTACATATTATTATTTTAAGTA
>JAUBWS010109198.1:0-10188 GCA_032270445.1 Darlingtonia californica
GACGTCCCAAACTCACGGTCGTCAGTCCAATGATTACCATAGAAGTCAGGCTCGTGAGTTTTATCCATTCTGATAAATTTTCGCAAGCGATCAGCGATGTTTGAACTGGTCATAAAATCCTCGAACTAAAATAATAAACACCGAATTGTACCTTTTTATAAGTACTGAAAATAAATTATCGTTTGAAAAGTCAAATTTTAATTGCTGACATCAGCAGGAAGAAACAATATTTGCTCTTTAAATGCCTATAATTTGGTATAAATTCGCCTATGATTTTACAAATGACCCCCTCATTCTTATCTAGTCTTTATATTATCTACTGAATCAATCAGATTCTAAATGTCCAAACCTTCAAAATTCACTTTCAAAGGGGGATCATTGATATGATATTCAGGATAAAAGCCAAGAACTCTCAAAAACTTCTTTTTAATTTTTGCCGATTTCACATAGATAATTTCATTGTCCTCAACGGGAGGGGAGCTAGAGTTAACAAAGTCCAATACAAGATGTTTGATTTCATGTTTTATGCAAACACTGCGTGGTGTAAAATTATACATTTTTCGGTGTAAATAATGATTTACCCTCCAAAGGTTTAAATTTACATCTGAAAAGGGTGTAAAATTTTGTAGCCGTCAAGTTACTCCCATGAAGTGTAAGTTAACTCTTTAAAGGTGTTATTAGTAACTCACCGCATCCATCCAAGTTCTGTTAGCAATGAAGTCAGGATCAAATATAAAATCTCGTCTTGACATGGCAAATTTGGCCGCTTCTATGAAACGTTGATAGAAGACAAACGCATCTTCTGTTTTTCTCAGATCCATGTTGGAAAAATCAAATCCTAAAAGATATCAAAGTATTTCTATTAAAATAATCCAGTTTGAGATTTTGGTTCAGAATTTCTTAATTTGAGTTTGAGTACGGAGATTAAGGAGTCAACCACTTAAGTACCTAACCACTTAAGTACCTATGACAAGCTTATTTGTCATGGAATTTCAAAATTGTTTACGGTCCTGGACCCTAGGGTAGTGACGGGTAATCCCCAGTCTAGAAATCTCAAAAGATTCCCAAAATGTTAGAAATTTAAGGGACAGAAGTGGTTAATCTGTCTAAAAATGTCTTAAATAAATAAATTTTCAGATTTAGTCAACCACGTAAGTGCTAATGACAAGCTTATTGTTCATGGAATTTTGAAATTCTTTTACGGTTTGGGATCCTGGGTAGTGGTTAAGGAAAACCTTACCTGATACTATACTTAAAATATGCGTAACTAACGCGCCGCTGAACGGTGCACCAACAGTAGTAAGCTTCAGGTTATCTTGGATATCTGTCTGCAGGACATCTCGTTGCTTTACTTGAAAATCATTGAAATCATTTTCTGTTAAGATACCTGAAGATTATGAAAATTATCAAAACAATCAATAAAATATTAATACAATAATAAGCGTTTGGTAAGGGCTTTACCGGAAAATGTAGGCCGCGAGGTCAAGTACCGTCTTTTACGTCTTACACGAGCGCCAATTCAAGCAAGCCACGCAAGCGATATCAAAAAAGCGAAGTGAAGAGGTCCTGTGGTCGAGGTTGTTTTCCTCCCTTGATGTAGTAAGTAATTGTAAATAATTTTAAAACGAAAATCCTAAATTGGCCGTGCAAGCGAGTGAAGATGTGAAATTACATGAAAAAGTACTATCGTTCAAAGCCAGAAGATACTGTTTTGTATTTTTATTACTTACCTCCTTTGCCACGAAGCTCAGCTACCATTTTGGAAGCCATTTCTCCTTGATAGAAACTAGTGATGTTAGTGGTTTGTATATTTCGTAACGTCTTGACGAGACCAGCGTTATAATGGAGCTCACCTTGAGCTTTGACTCTCCCGTAACTGTCCATTAGAAGCGACCTGAAGAAAATTAAAGCATAAGTTTCGTTTTTATTTCTTTTTTCTTTTCTTTTCATCTTTTTTTTTTGGGGGGGGGGAGGGGGGGTTGTTACCGAAAGGAAAACAAAAGAAAAAGCCGAGCATAACATCTTCCCCATTGATTGGTATAAACTAAGTTTATTCTATATGGATTTACCCCAACTGAAAAATCGCTTCGTATTCGATTAAAGAATCGCTCGAAAATGGAAGAAATCATTAAAGTTCAATAAATGATTTCTTCCAAATTGACCGATAAAATATCAGAATGTTTTTTTTCAAGTTTAAAAACTACATACTAAGACGTGTTTTCCATCAAAAAATACAGTAAACCTAAGGGGGTGTTCATATGAGAAAAATCAGCCCGGTAAACCGAGATCTTGGCTCTCTTAAATAATCCTCAGATCAATCCATCCTTTTCGAGCCAGCCAGGTTTGCTGGGCTTATATGAACACCCCCTTAAACATTTGCAATAAATAATAAAAACAACTTTCCTACTTTTAAATTCTTTTTAATGCGTATCATCATACTAAAGGCTGTTTATTATATAGCTGTCGTAGAACGGTACAAAGTTTGTTTTGGGACATACTGTATGTATGTAATGTATGTGATTTTATCGAGGCAACAAAAAATTTGTCCGTCATAAAAGCATAGATATGTTATGATTTGCTTAGTTCTTATATTAAATCATGTTTTCAAAAATAAAAAATTTCGCCACTTATGTCCGACAAAATCTTTATCGGAGGTGGAGAAGTTGGGAAAAGGAGTATCCAAAAAGGTATACGATTTACCTCATGCATGGGTCTGCAGGAGCAGAATGAAGGCTATTTGAAAAAAATCCCATTGCTCCAGCCAAAGGTTCGTCGACTCGCACACCAGCCTCCGCCATTTTAATTGATGGTTCTATCAAGTCACTCCATGGCAACCAACCGTGGTTCTGATGCATGGCCCATAGACCTTTTAATTGTCCTGGTACAACCATTGCTAATGGACCTGTACGGATAAAATTGTATTATCTCATTACTTTTGCACAACCTTAAAATGTTTCCACTTTTATGGTAGCAGTTTCACTGAATCGTAGAGCAGAAGTAAGTTTAATTTAAAAGTAGAAAATTTCGCTAAGGTTTTTCACGCGAGATCTCTCCAAAGGTATAATAACTTCGACACTGATTTTATGGCAGTGGCACATTTTGTCCGCTAGCGCAAAAATAGAAATTTAAATTGGTGCCCTTTCTATTAAAATTACTGTACAATGGATTCCATTTACCCATGAAGATTTCTAAAAAGGAAGCCATTCAAAGCATAGCCACCACAGGTCATTACTGTTAGGCCTGAGGATGTAGAAAATTTTATATTTAATAGCGCTAGATCGTTGGAAAAGTTTTTAATTCCGCACTATTTTCTTTTGCAATTTTTTGTTCCCTTAACCAATTAAATTAAAATTGGTACCCTTTCTATTAAAATTACTGTACAACAATGGATTCCAGGCCTTTAACCATGGAGTTTTCTAAAAAGGAAGCTATTCAAAGCATAGCCACCACAGGCCATCACGGTTTTATGTTTAATATCGCTAGATCGTTGGAAAAGTTTTTAATTCCGCACTATTTCCTTTTGCAATTGTTTGTTCCCTTAACCACTTAAGTGCCAATGACAAGCATATTTCATTGGATTCTAAAAATATTTACGATCTTGGACCCCTGGGTAGTCCACGGCATAAAATTAGTTATGGTATTTTCATATTTAAAAAGCAATTGAGACCATGCTTATGAGAGTTTAAAAGTTTCAGTAATCAAAATTGAAAAATTCCTAATAACAACTGAGAAATAAACGCGGAGACAAAGAAGCATTAGTTGGCATCAGAAAGTACATGTAATCTAAGAAATCCCAGCCTATATAGTGCTTTTTTGGTGTAAATCAGGAAACCTAGCATGGCTTTCCGTAAGTTCGAACTTTCAAAGTTACATATTATTCAAAGCAAAAACCGGCAAACATGCTTGATATTGCTTTAATGTAGTTGTGACAGCGTTAGTTAAATTGGTGAGAAACATGATATAACTTTTTCTATTTAGTAAGAGGACAAACGAAATTGAATTTTTTGGCGATTTTTGCGCCCCTAAGATTCCGGCGCCCTTTGATTCGCGGCGCTATGCTGGGGTACTTTCCCCACTGCCCTACCTGGCCAATCCGCCACTGTTTTATGGTAAAAGCTGAAAAATAGGAATTTATGTTTTCGAGTCTTTTAAACCATTCCAAAATGTTATTTAAGTATTATTTCGACTTATGTCGAAGTATGTCTTCTGTTTTCGATACCATACTGTCTTTATACATCTTCTTTTCCTACAACCACTCACTTTTCTACTACTCTTCTGAGGGATGAATGGCTATCAAGGGTCGTATATAAGAAAAAGGGGCGGGTATGGCTATCTATACCCATATGTTTTGGTAATGGACCAAAAAAATTCATAATTTTGGAATATATACTGTTTATTTTATATTCATGAAAATTTTGCCAGAAAGATTTTGATTTTAAAGAAC
This sequence comes from Darlingtonia californica, assembly GCA_032270445.1. NCBI lineage: Eukaryota > Viridiplantae > Streptophyta > Magnoliopsida > Ericales > Sarraceniaceae > Darlingtonia > Darlingtonia californica. Next base: position 4,445 of record JAUBWS010109198.1, read on the forward strand.
TTAGTTCTAAAGATAAAATAAAAGACTTTCAATTCAAATTTGTGGGCATTGGAAACAGCTAGACTAGATTAATTTGGTTAGGCTTTCAAAGATATTGAGCAACAACCAGATTTAGATGTATTTTTTAGATTGTGCTAGATTTATCTCTTTTTTCTTATTTGTTTTAAAACTTAATGTAAAATAGCTCAAAAGGGGGAGGGAGTTCAGGCGACACGACGGAATTGCTGTCTTCTACTTACTCCTCCCATTTTTGTAAGCTTTGATTTTCCTTATAATTTAAACAAATTTAATGGCGAAATATTATATACATACATAAATACATTTAAACTTGGATGCTTCTTATTGTCCGTAAGCGCCTAACGGACAATTTACTTACCATATCTTGAACCAGTTTCGGAGCCAGTTCTCTCGAACATCTTCTCATCAGCATTTTCTGAAGCATACCCAAAGTAATCATACGAATAAAATTTCTTCTCAGCCCTCACATACACCAGACTTACGCCACCTCCACCCAAACCTGATGACATGGGGTGGTAAACTCCTAAACAAAACACACTGGCGATATAACTATCAACAGCACTTCCGTTTTTACGAAGAATGTCTGTTCCGATTTGTGAGCATGGCGTCCCGTCGGCGGCCACAGACGCCTGCTTGTAAACATTAGCAATCCTTTGAGAATCAGTATAACGGGAGGCTAGCAATAATAACTGGCAAAAAATAATGAACATTTTCCACCAACATAATACTCTTAGCCAGTTCATTGCCGGCTACTTGAAACTATCTGTAAATATACATCGAGGTAAGAGTGAGACGAAGCATGTAGAATATAAATCATACCCAATATGAGAAATTCATAATTCAAACAATTGGAACTATCAGTCTAAACAAACCTCAAGTTTGTTTTTAAACACTCTATTTGGGAAGTGTTGCGAGATGGGCTTTCCTAGCCATGGCCTTTTATTCAGCTCTGATCTTTCAGAACTAAACATTCTTATGGAACTGCTTTAGTTCAGTCAGCGAGTGCTAGGTTTGACGTCTAAGAAAACTGTTTTTGTTAGGAAATCGAGGTGAAATCACAAAATCAAGATTCAAATCAAATACAATTAAGTAGAATCGCATACTTTCAAATTTAGGTTCAATTCAAAAGCAACTAAGTAGAATCGCATACTTTATCGAACAATGCCATTTTGGGAAGATTGCTCGTTGTATTGCTGAATTTCAGTTTTAACTTAAGCAACAAAGATGAAAAAAATGAAAAATCATCGAACTGGTTTTCTTATGCAACAGATTTTTCTGTAGAAAGTATAATTTCCTGACAAAAAAATATAACCTTTAAAACACAATTTAAGGTAATGAAAATTATGTTCGTCAGATAAAATATTTGTCGCACCTTATCGCTAAGGGTCGCAAAAACACAAAATTTTGAGTCCATCCCCTTTAACCCGATTAACGCCAAAGGCCAAATTAAACCAGCATGTATACAATTGGACCGAAGCAAATATCTTGCGACCGAGAAGTCGCTTTGACCTGAAATGTTGCACGCATGTAAACCTTGCTAAAAGAAACTCCTTCAAATAAAAATGAGTGTCTGATTCAATGATATACCGAGTTTTCTCAAGTAGGTTACCGCTTTATTCCCAAATTCAACAAAATTGACATACCGCACATGATTTACCATGACAAGTTAACAAAAAAGTGACATATACAGAGCAAATTGATTGAAAGAATATTTAAAGAAGGAGATTAATTTCATTTAAATGTGAAAAAAAGGAATAACATTGCAAGATGGCTAGAAAATGATATGGTATACGCTATAGATATCAGATTCCACCACAAGTCAAATTTTCCGGACAGCCGGTCACAGACTACCGCCTGTAAAGTTACCGCAGTCGCTGTATGACCCACAGTTTTTAATGAGAATGATGCGATAAATAATTTGGCGAAAAGTCAAAAACTTTCGGAGTCCCACCGTAACTGGTTTAGATTTGTCGGCTTATGAAAGTCGCTTCGACCTAATTGGATACATCCTGGTGCCAATAGGTTTAAGGAATTGAGATTTTAACTAATTTTGGGAAATTGTTTGATGTTTGAAAGAAAATTTCTCACTAAGGGTCTAAAATAAAAAAACCGTCAAAAATAGAATAAAGCTTCAAGATTTATCTTTGTCCAACAAACTTCGACATACCTATAAGGCATACAACCGTAGTGCGATCGCACAATCACGCTTAAAGTAATATCCTGAACTTTTAGCGATTCAAGTCACTATTTATAAGCCTTGGTAGAAGTGATCATCATTTAAACAAATAATTCATAAGGTGTACAATAAAACGCACGTCATGACTGTTAAAAACACAAATGTCGTAAAGTTAGAGGAACTCTTAAGTTAACCCTATTTAATCCGGGCTTTTTGGCCCCTGCAAAATCCGTTGATAAAAGTTGATAAAATTTGCCCAAAATTGCTTTCGAAACAGTCAAAAATGCTGTAAAATTGTTGACGTCATAACTATGTCGTCATCAATATGGTTACCATTTTGATTAAATTTTTCAAAGTTATTTGGCCTTGTCTAACTTCAGTCCAAGTTTGAAATAGGGTTAAGAAGAACGCACGGCGGGAGTTCAACACGGAAGCGAATTACCTGATATTCAGATTCGCATCTCTCTTCACCGCACGCTACCGCTCTAAAGACAGTGGAGAGAAGAGACTGATACTGATTCTCTCTTCTCTCCACTGTCTTTAGAGCGGTAGCGTGCGGTGAAGAGAGATGCGAATCTGAATATCAGGTAAGGAAGCGAACAGTACTCCTGTTCCCGCGCGACAAGGTATATCAGCTTGTTCGTTTACAGCTTTTTACTGGACTGTAGCACGGTCTGACATCTGATGTATTATGTGGAAGTTTTTCACGAACAAAACGTTCAGTCATAACTTTTCTATAGGAAGCCAATAAGGTATTTTTCATTTCTATCAAATTCACATGTTCATTCACGTGACTCTTTCAAAAAAAAAATGAGATGACACCAGCGAAATATTTCGTCACTTACGCAGCCGAATGTTTCCCCAATATAACGAAAGTCAGAAAATTTCTTGGTTGTTGGGAAGTTCGAAGATCTGAGGAACACAATATGCTTTATAGAAAGAAATTTAATTGGATTTACCGGAAAGTCGGATAACTGGACGTAATGACCAGTCTGGTATCTGGTATCTTAATAGAGGGTTTTAGCAGAAAGGACACCACCGCCATTTAAAACGTCATTATCAATTAAAAGGTGCTCTAGCCAGTATCTATCAGGTGAAGCAACGATATATATCGACGTTGGCGAAGCACCTTTTACAGCCACAATTATTTCAAGGTTTATGATGAGGGCCATTAAAATTAAATTGCACCATTAAATTTCCATTGCACGATTGCAAACCGTTCTTTAAGAATAAACAAATTAAAAAACTATATTATCTCACACAAATCCAGCAAGAACCATTGTGTCAGACGATCAACTGATTAGACGGATGATTTTTCAATAAAAATATTCCGGATAATCCGAAAACGGATTTTTGCCGCGGTTCTGTTAATTTTCGTATTCCGACAAAATGAGAGGTCCACGCAAAATGTAAACAACAAATATGGAGACAGAGATGTTGAGTAGATGTTGACATGATGGACAGTGATCAAATGAATGTTATTCATTAAGGTAAGTGTACTTGGAAAATCCATGTCGTCCACAGGGGGGTAAAGACTGAAACTGAAATGGCCTATTTGGCTTTGCGCAAACTCGGTATTTGAACCAATTATCGACATGTCTGCTTTCTAGATGTCTAGAGAAAAATTTTCATAGAAAGCATAACTGGAAAAGCTGAAACAGGTGAAACTGCTAAATGACAATCTGGAACTGGAACGATACAGAAGCCATGATCTGTATAAAAAGAAAAAGGCTCTTCTCATTGACCAGTGCAAGAAAGAAGGCATACATTTTCGGTTCAAGAAAAAGCATGAACTGATCCAGCTTCTTTCGAAGGGTGAATGAAGACAAGAGGTTCCCTGATACCGACCAAAGAAGCTGGATGAAATACCTTCAGCTTTGAACAAGATCATGGGTATGCCTGTAACCAATCTACAGTATATATTGAATCAGAATGGTTTGTCCTTCATCTGTGTCCAAGATGAGCTGGCGCTTTGTGTTTTCCTAAAAAAGTCGCATAAAGAAGACTATATTTCAAAAACCGAAGTGGATTACCTCTAAGAGACCTTAAAGGTCTCCAAAGAAGTTATCAGCCAAGAAAAACGCGTGACACTGCTCGAATGTGAAGACTCCGTTACGAAACGGAAATATTCTTCTTCCACGTCTCAACGGAAAACTCTTTCAAAGCCACACGATACCGCTCTTGAAAACATATTTGTTCCGTTGGAATCGTTCTTGTTAACATTCGTCAGTGCACGTCAACGTAGCAATGAAATTTCTACGGGTGTGAATGTAGACGAAAGCGACGACGAAGCATTGCACGATGACACATACGAGCGATTTTTTGAAATTGATACAAAAGTCAAGGTTTTTTGGAAAAGAGGCGATGTAAAAGAACTAGGATGGCGCGGAGGATGATACGTTGCTCACGTGACAGATTTTTGCAGAGAGGAAGATCAAATATCTGTTCAATATGTTAGTGAACCAGACTCTATCTATTGTATTGAAGTCATGTCTTTATTCTCCGAAGACTCCTTAAAAATAGCTTGAGTTGTCTGTCGCATAGGTAAATTTTTCTTTAGAGGCATTTTTTTCTCTTCAATCATTAGTTACAAGTTTTTAAGTGTTATGTTTCAAATTTTTTGAAGACTTTATTGTACCTTAAGTGAAGAAAATTTGGAGCGGATTTAATTTTGCGCAGGAGAAAAAATGAAGTTTTTAGCGAAATTTAATGAAATTTTTTCTAAATTTGGCACAGATTTAATTTGGTGCAACAAAAAATAAAGGAAATTTGGTGCAGATTTAATTTGGCGCAGCAAAAACATTTTTGGTAAATTTAAGGAAGTATGAACGATTTAAAAAGTAAAAAACTAAATCAATAATCACATTTTCTTATATAAACATTCATCGCTCGAAAAACAAAACAAAAATTTGGATTTAATTTGAGGCAGTCGAAAAAAATATTAATTTGGCACAAATTTAATTTGGTGCAGCGTGATAAATATCAATTTGGCGCAGACAAAAAAAGGTAAAATTTTGCGCGGATTTAATTTGACGATTTTTGCCAATTGCGTCAAAATTTCTCCACTTAAGGTATATATATATATATATGATTAAAAAAATTACATTTTACAAAAGTTCTTTTCACAAGATTTGATCCCTGAATGATCGTTTTTTAAATATTTGGTTGGCTTCTTAATTATTGCAAACAACGTAAAGATGTTACTGTAGCCTTTGTCCTTCTTGTCAGTAAGTTTTTGACAACATTGAGAAATTTCCAAGAAGAGATAAAATACTCAAGTGGAATTGTTATACAACAAGAATACATAAAAAGTTTAACGTACGCAATGTCTTACTTTACGGGGAGAAAGTTTCGCGGGGAGAAAGTTTTGTGTTTTCGCGTTTTCGCGTTTTTTGGTCATTTTCGCGAAAGTAAGTCCTCGCAAAAAAACCTGACATGTGGATTCGCGAAAGTTTATCCCACGCAAAATGGCCTTATGATTTAAAAATTCATGTTTGATGTAAAGAAATCTCTGTTTTATTTGTCAAAATTCCAATATTTAGAGAAAAAA
>JAUBWS010109220.1:0-10184 GCA_032270445.1 Darlingtonia californica
AAATTCGCGAAAATTTCTTCTCGCGAAAATATCTTCCGCGAAAATTTCTTCTCGCGAAAATTTCTTCCCTTAAGGTATTTCAAACAAACATAAGTTAGTCAAGTTTTTCCCTTGCGTTTGGCTTATTCTTACCTCTGAAGTACGATTTGATTTACGTAATGTATCCTAACCTCCATACAAATTTTTAATTCTAAGTATTTGAGTTTAGATGCAACATCAACATATTCTACATGTTGGAGAGAATTTTGAATGAAAGTTTCTGTTAACCTTAATTTAGAACGCACTAATTTTTATGAAAATGGTCAAATCTTCTACATGGCTCCCTTGTAGGTGTTTCACGAGGTAGGCTGGCACCATGGTATGTAAAGGATATCGTTAAAAGTCTACGCTTGCGAGAGTGAAATTTCTCTCCCGTGTAGATGATAGACTTGCTATATACCAAGGTCCAATGTTTCGCGAGCATTCGGCCTGTAGTGACTGGTAAGCGCTATGAATTCCTATCCTCTCATAGGATAGGCCAATTCCCCTTGTTGGGATGGTACATCTCTCTCTCTTTCTCTCCCTCTCTATCCCTCAGGACAATTCTCAAGCAATCAGAAGTTGCAGGCCTGAAAAATACATAGAGGTTTTTTGATATATATACGTTATCCGCGGTCTAAGGGTTTAACAAAAATGAACCAAGATTCATCCAAAAACTGCAGTCATGGAGTTCGTATTAGATAAGTTTACATAAGCTGAATTTCAAAAAGTTGCTGTATGAGTCTCTAGGAAAAATTTCGCTAAAGTTCCCCAAAGACTAGCGAGAATGCGAAGTTTTAATGAATTAGAGGATTAATATTAGTTTTTTGTCGTTTGGCTCTTGCTTATCTTTGAAACATATAGAGAAAGGTCCTATTCCGCATTATTTGAGTTTTCTATAGAAACGCTTGTTACAAGGCGATTCGACCATGTTTTTACTAAATTCACTGTAATTCTTTTAGAAATTGTGTAAAATTTTTGAAACTTCGTGGCTGTTATCATTTTCATATTAGCTTTTTGATGAAAAACCAACTGGTTATTGAGATCCTAGCCCCTGCCCTATCTAACCCCGAAAAGAACGGCATGAATAGGTTTAAAGTGTGTATTCAGACTAAAACCGTCTCATAAATATTTGAGACTTATAGGGAACTTCCCTGAAATTTTTTAACCACAAGCGGTTAAAAACCTTGTTTAACTGTGTATCTAAAGAAGCTGGAGTTTCAACAACGGAGTTTCAAGCCGGACTTAAGGCTTAGGATCATAGGTCAAAAAGTCTACAAATGTTCCAAGAAGCCTGAAAATATAGCCTAGAAGCTAATCACTCCCGGTAAAATCAAAAATATTGATTAAATTGAATGGAAAGCTAATTATCGATATTCTCGCCAGACTAAAAAGTTGAAAATGATAGAAATTTTCGCTAAGTCTCATACATTTTTTGGATGATTGTAGGTCCCGCGGTGCAAGGTATTTGCCAATGATTTCAAGTTTATTGAAAAGCCTGGCGTATTTTTTAATTTTCAGACGCTTCGAGCAATCTTTTTTCAAGTGAAATTTGACCTCGGAGACAAGTAAAAATAAAAATAGGCAATAAATATTGTTTGAAATGAAGATTAACCCTTTTGAATAGCTTAAAATGAAGACTGGATCCGTGCCAAACTGAATTGAGCAAGGGAGGGGGTAAATATAATTGAAAATCCAGGAAAGAAGGGGGTATTAGTAAAGCGAACGTTTGCAAACAAGGGGGGGGGGGGGTGGTAGAAAAACAAATTTGAGTCACTTTTATTGCTCCCTGGCTCCCTGCTCTAGCTTTGATGAGGCAAAAAAGTTTAACTTTTTAAGGTATCCCTAAGTAACAAATATTCATATTTGGTTTTTTTAAGATTCAAATAATGAGGGATGAAAACACTTTCAAATTTAACTAATATTTAGTAGTACAAATCCCTTCTACCAGTCAGTTTCTTCCATAATTTTTTTCTTAAAGAAGGAAGTTACACTACAATAATGATATCAAGCCAAAGCGGTTGACGTACTGTCTACATGTGATGACAAGGGGACAGAGCCACAGAGGCTAAAAAGGGTATACATTTTGATGGCGTGGTGACTTTTTCACTTACAGTTTTACTTCGTAATGCACGATTTTTGTTATCAAATTTTTCAGGACAAATAAAAGTCGCACAAAATATAATGATAAAGTTAGATTCTATTTTTTCACCTTTCTTATTTACAAGCAAACATTCGTATTAAATAAAAAAATGATGATATTTTATGGCTATAACAAAACAAATCGGTAAAAACAATGATTAGTCGAAGTAATTAATCTTTTGATTATTTTTATCTGTTCCATTTTTAAGGATACAAAGGAAATGTTTTGTTATTGAATGAAAGTTGGCAGAAGAAATACAAAATAAAATAAAATAAAGAAAACTATATAAACATACACGAAACTCAATGTAAACAAACAAGTGATGTTAAATATGAACGAAAAAGAAGCAATTAGTTAATTTCGCGAAATGAGTTTCTTTTCATTGCCGAAAAATGTGTATGAAGTGAAATTTGCGCAAATGTCACGTTATCAAAATAATTTAAAGAATGACACAAATAACACAAATAGATAAACACCCAAACAAACAAATACTCAAACAATCAAACAAGTAAACAAACAATGAAACAAACAACCAATTAAACAACCAACCAACTAAATAACAAACAAAGAATTACTTACGACAAACTTGTAATAGAAGAAACTCATCAACCAAACAATCACGATACTCATCTTTAAAAACAAACGAACCTTCAACCTCCTCTTGAAGTTTCGGATGGAGAATGCAACGACGTGTGTTGGCATACGTCCATCCTTCTTCAACCAAAAGGTAAATAAAAACATCATCATGGTCAACACGCACACAAACATCGTTAGCATAAACGCCGAACCTTAGATCAAAACTCCGTCTATCGACAACAAACATACGCAACATTCCCTTCTGCCAACGTTTATTCAGTTTGACTTTATAATAAAAACTATCATGTATATCATATTTGTTCTTACTTTCCATAAAATATAACAATTCTTTAAATAGTTTTTCGTAGTGAACAACATTTTCCTGGAACCATTTCAACTTTTCCATACATTTCTCTACAATTAGTTCGTTCGTTAATTTAGATCGTGTTTCTTGTAACGATTTAATAATCCTTTCGAGCTCTCGCGTTTTTCTTAACATTCCGTTTTCGAGTTGATTTCGTGTTTCTTTTAATGGATCTGTATTTACTTCATATTCTTTTGTTGTTTCAAATAACGTTAGTTTGTCTCTTGATACTTTCAACCAGTTTACAGTCTCTTCAAGTTTTTGCATTTCATTAAGCCTTTTCTTTACGAGTTTATTTAATGTTTCATGTCTTGATTCTATATTAACTCCGAGTTCATTTGAAGTCTTTGCATGTTGGCTACTTTCATCTTCCATCAATTTTCTGCTTTTTCGAAAAAGCTTTTCATGTTTGTTAATAAAAGCGAGGAGATGTTCATTTAACCCAATGTTTGTTATCTAAAATATAAAAAAAGTTGCTACAGTAAAGGCTGCTTAAGCGGAAAGAGGGTGCGGTATCAGGATAACAAAAGTACTAATTTTTTATACGGAAAATTATTAGAATACCGAAATAATGAAGTGAATTTCTTTTCATACCCAAAGCCCCTAATTATATTATTAATATAATTTATCATGTATTAATAATAAGATATTGAACGACATAATCTTTTTACTAAATATGTAGTTTTTCCTTCCCTTCTTCTTGAACTGACGATCAAGGCTTTGAAATCATTACTGATGAATTTATTTTCCTTAAACTCGAACCCTGATTGCTCGAACTTTTCAAACAGTCCTTATTTTTGAGCCTGCAAGGCAAAATTATCCGGACTTCAAAAAAGAAATAAAGAAATTTTCGATTTTTTCACAGTTTCTGCTGATATAACGAACTCTCGATATAACGAACTATTTTCCATTTCCCCTCGAGGTTCATTATATCAAGAGTCTACCGTTTTTTTGTAATCTGTAAAAGAGGCAGTGGTCTATAATTCTTAACCCTTGGAGCATTTACTTATTCAGCTATTGTTATTATAGGCCAACAGGCGCAGATACAGGGGTGTAGCAAAATTTCAGTAGAAGAGTGATGGGCCGTTAAAAAGCAATTATCTCTTAAATATTGACAATACATAATGACATTTTTACAACTTGTCACTCTCCTCCTGAGATTTTGCTACACCTCTGTATCCGCGCCTGGCCAAGCATTTAGGATCTCAAGAACCAGAAGGCATAAAATCTTGAAATTAGGATCACTAAAACTTCTTCGGAAATCTAGACTATCGCTACTTGTTCTGTGTGCACTTTACAGACCAAAAGCTAAAATAGGCCTCAAACTTTATTCGGAAGGATTGACTTGCCTGACAATTTTCAAATTTCCTGTGTGATATTTGACAATGTTTTCGGTTTTTATCATCATTGTTTAATATTACATACAGACCGGTCAACAGCGGTATGGACTTGAATTGAAAATTGAAATTTGAAGACCATGTCAATCGTTCAAAATGCTATTTTTGCCTTATTTTATTTTGGTCTGTAAAATTCTAACCTGTGACAGATCGTCAAAAAATTATGTCACACGCCACAGCTTGCTAATACCACGTAACTGTCACGGTTTTGGAGCTAAAAACATTCGTTACGAGAATTTCAAAGTTCAAAATACCAAAAAAGGTCACTTTTGACACATTATGACGTTAAGGCGTGATGAAATTTTTGACAAAAGATGACAGGTAAGATTCATTGCACACTTGCATAATTCCATTCAAACATGCTATCTGATTGAAAAGACGTTAAACAAAACAACAACCAAAGTGGGTGTTAGCACCCTCTCGCTTAATGCTCGAAGGGTTGATTACACTTGTCTCCCTTTTCAAATATTGTCCGACATTGGCCTTTTCCGTCTGTTATGGAATTTCTAAGATTTCATCGAAGCCTGGAAAAGTTTGATACGAAGTTTAACTGATAAGTCATCACAGATTTTAATTATTCGAATATAAATTTCATCGTGAACGTGAGCTTTGTTTATGTTTTTGCACGAATCATAGCTAAAATTAAGCTTTACAAATTCAATCGAGTCTAATTGCAGACAGTGGCACAACTATCTGAGATAAAACACTACCTGTTCTACTAAGGGAAAGTTGAGTGGCAAAGAAATGATTGATATCATTTGGCTTTTCTGACACATTTGCAATGAGGACGTATGTATGTACCTAAGGTACTCAAACCATGTTGTAACTGAAATTACAACTCTCCAGATTAGCTAGAAAAATGCATCTATTGTTTCCTTATATCCACTATCCTCTCTAAGAATTACATGCCTGAGCATCCCTGTATTATAATAAGTAATAAGGAAAAATGGTACGGTTATATTATAACAGAGGCAGTTATCACAAAACAGGTCATCTATTACAAAACACGGCAGAATAGTGCTCAAGAAACCGACCAATTACCTTTAATATTGGACATGTCTTGGGAAACTTAAAATACATACTAAATTCATTGACCGACTCAATAACCATAAACTGTAAAGGTAGGGTTAGGGTCAGCCCATCAGCATCGTCTAGTTTTGTACAGTTGATGTATATTTGCGTTAATCATGTTAACCAATTAACTTGCAACAGTAATTAAATTAAATTTCGACGTCAAAATAGTCAAGATTACTCCTTTTTCTAAATTTGAAATCGTACGATTTTGTATTATATCATTGTCTAGTGATCATGGTGAGAGTAGAACCGAAACGTTTAGTTAAATATGAATAACATCGCATTTTTTATCCTTTTCACTGTCTGCCGAGATTAACCATGCCACTTTTACACAGATTAAAGGTTATTCCAAAAATAGGAATAGTAGTCAGGATCTGGAAGAAAAACAAAGACCCAGGGACTTATGACAAATCAGAATCTAGCTCCCGGAAATTAATTTCGGAGCCTGAACCCGTTTGTTTAACCTACTCACGCTATCAAAATCCTTATACACCACTTAGATTGTAAGGAAAACAGATCTAAGAACCATTCGACGGGACGAATTGTTTTCGCTTGTTTGCTCAGAGAAAAAACCTTAAGAAACGCCTTTTTCGCCTAATCCATCCTCACATGGGCTTTCAAAATATTTAAAAATCAGTCAGGCAAAGGGTTGTTATCTCAAAAGTTCCGCGTAAAGGCTCATTTTAAATTCTCTAGTGGCACTTCCTCGTGTATATGGTCAATACCCCCAAATTACTCCGGGGACTAGTTTTTCTTCAATTTATCGAAAAAATATTGCGTGTTTGAAATAGTCTAATGTTTTTTCAAATTGAAGAATGGGACACTTGAGACAAAAAACTTCTTACTGTTTCAATGCAACCAAAATCACAATAAATGCAGTCTACTTTTCGAAAGGGGCATGATGCCAAATGATCTTCAAACTAAAACGTAATAGAAAATTTCATTATCTTTATAACAAACAAACTTGTTTTTTTCCTTCCAATTGGAATTTATGGAAATAGTCAGCTAGAATTTACTGCTTGTCCAGCATGAAGAATTTGATACGTCAACTGAAATGAAGGCAAAATTGTGACAGTCAGGTGGATCATTAATCTTATCAATTTATCTGGGATTATCATTCATTACCTAAACAGGTATCAACTTTAGCCTTTTGTAAGATTGCGAAATCAACAAATAATGAAAATCTCAGCAGATATGATTTAAAATGATTGAGGAAACCAACAACGTGACAAACATAGCATGAAAATAACATACAGAATAAATTCTGCTCAAGATCAGGATTAAATGGAATGCGATAGATGAGAGAATCAATGATGTTCTACATAATTAATCTTCTGGCGAAGTGAAAAAAAAATTTAAAAGTTGTATAATTAGTACCGTTGAAAAGCCCATTCGAACGTTTGGTATGCTTTCCGCTTAAGGATTCTTAACATGAAATGACTATGGTAGCTATAACGGGGGCACACCTTGAACTCAACATACCTTACAGATGAAAGTGCCTGTGAAACGAATTTTTACGGTTAAAGTTTGTTTGCAAAATCTTGGATTTTTAAAGTTGTTAGATATTTATTCTAGTATCTATCAAATGTTTTTCAAGATCAAATAGAAATTATAAAAGTTTCACGTGTAATCACTGTTTTTTTTGAAAGTGAAGACAGTGATATACCTGAATTATGCCATGAAAGCGACATGCAAGAATGTCCCAAATATGCTATACCGTGGGTACAAAGTGGGTCCATAAGATCATAAATAAAACTAATAAAAAGGGGAAACACCAAGTGACCTGCAGTGTAATTGTTTTGCAGGGATGTTTGTACGTTTTAACTTATTTTCACTTGAGGCATTCCCTAAGTTCTTGATAATGGAGGAAGTTTTTGTACATTGAATTATTGGCTTGCCATTTCTTAAAACTTACAGGATGAATAAAAAAAAGCATAGTGAAAAAGTAAAATTATCTTATATAATATCTAAAAGGTTAAATCTTTCAGGTTTGGTACCAATAAAAAGCTAAACAGCTTCTTTTAAAATAATGAAAGAAATTAAATTTAATAACCCATTGTTAATTCGCAATTCTAAATTGAATTCACGGAAGTGAGGTTTTTAAAAGTTGAGATCGCTTTAACTGGAAGATATCATAAATTTCAATCAAAAAAGGTTTTCCAAACAGAGGAAATGAAGTTAATTGAAGTTGTTAGCAGTGTGAAGGAAAGATTCTGTTAGAGAAATCCTAAGAAGCGATGCACCGACTCTTTGAAAAATGTAAGAGATTACCAAAACTACCGAATCATCCAGTTTCCTGAACAGGTAGGGTAGATAATTTGAATACAAGTAAAGTTAGAAATAAATTATCATATCCTTGGAAAATATGCCTGGTTGCTTTAAAAAGTGTTGAGTTACAGTTATGGTTCTGACTGCTTCTATTTAAAGCTATCTCTCTGTTTTTTAAATCTCATCTTCATGACTTTATTATAGATTTTCGAATAAACAAATTGGTATTTAATTTTGATTTTAGGTGTAGCTCTTTATTGGTACCAAACCTGAAAGATTTAACCTTTTGGATATTTTATAAAACAATTTCACTTTTTCACTACACTTTTTTTTCGATACACACTGTATAGAAAAAAATGGCCCGTGTTTGAAATCAATTAAAACTTTTTATATCCAGATCCAATCTTTTGTGTTTTTATACCATTCCAATGATGTGTAAAATAAACTATTCAGTCCAAAATTTTTTCTTAAAGGTTCAAAAGAATAAGTTTTATCGAGCAGTGAATGTTTTATTTGAAGCCGTATAATATTATTCTAGGGTTGCGTAAACACGAATGCAAATTTGAGTTGCACACGAAACATTCAATTGTTTTTTATTTGCTTGCAAGCCTCTGAAGGTTTTGGTCTTTGTTTGAGCAATTTTGTTTGATGAATTATATTAAAAAGCGTTCTTAATTAACCATTAAGAAGACAATTTGATTTTTTCATGGTATAATACCTATACCATGAAATGATAAAAATTTGTTCACAAGATCAATGTTTTCAGGGAGCAAACTATGTATCTTTTCAAATGGTATAAAAATCGCAAAATCTGATAAATTCATAAACATTTTTAGTTGGTTAAACTCTCGGGTTTAGCTTTTTCTAGGACACTGTATATTGTATCGCAAAAGATTCGAACCTGTTCTAAACTAGCTATAACTTTTTATACATTCAATGGTCTTTAAATGATGGTTAATTAAAGATACTTTCAAAAGGAGTGATAAAAGAAAAATGACCAAAACAAAGTAGACTAAGTTCATCAGAAGCTAAAAAACAGAAATTAAAAGTTTTATGCAGCTAACATTTATCTTCTTGTTTTACCAAATTTATCTTCTTGTTATACGAGAACAAAATACAAATTAAGTGATGGCTTTAAACAACAAAAAGAATTATTGGTCGTATAAGCTCCTTTGAATTAGCCATTAAACAGCTAATTATACATTAAACAGCTAATTATAATGACCATTGAAAAAAGTCTTATTAATTGGTGGAAACATTAAAAGGTTTACATTTTTACATCATTAGAAAGCGTGAATAAAATATAGAATGGGATAAAGATTGCTAAAGTTTGACCAGAACGAAAACATTTAAAGTACATTTAAAACACCAGCTGGGTTTTTCTGGGACACACTGTATAGTACACTGTTTTCAATTATTATTTAGCAGTATCTGACTGATAAGAGTTGATGGTAAAATATGTTGATGTGTAAATAAAGTTTGGAAAAGTTTGAACTCTTTGTTGTAAGTTTGAAATGTGTTTAAGATAAGATTAAAAAGGCATAAACTTCGTAATTTTGACTTTTAGTTTTTATTATTATAAAATAATTTGAAAAGAGCGGTACCATAAAAATACTTCTTAAATCTGTTCGAAATTTAATATCTAAAATAACTTGTGCTCTTTAGTTATCATTTCTTGTTGAAACTTGGTTTCATTAGCCTATGAGTTAAGGTCACTTACCACTGTTTCAATTGTTTTTGTCTATATTATCTTCGCGATTTTTAATTTGTTCATAAATTCTTGTAATGTTTCATTTTTGTTTTGAGACTATTTCATGTGTTTTCTTTTGATCTCAATAGAAATGCAAGAAATCACTTCTTCAAATATTTATTGGAGTGTATATTATGTATTTTCATCAAGAATTAGGAATTTATTTCGAGGTGATCGCGTATGCAGTAGCTATTCTCTAACACTTTATTGGTTTCATTTTTTTTTCCTGAAGTAAAGTCGTCCTACAACACGTAATAATCTTTTTGTATAGCATTAAAACTTGGGACTTGTATTTTCGTCGCACAGTAAGAAAGAGCATATCAAAAGGTTTATCATTCACGTAAGGAATTACTCAATTCAAAGTTGTAGGTAGGGAATTTTTGAGAGCAGTGTTATTCGATTTTTCAAGACTCACAAAGGCTAAAAATGCTAAGTGTTATCAAGGTGATTCGTAAAAAAGCCGTATACGGGTATCATTGAATGTTAAAAGAAAACTACAAAGCATTTTCATGAAATTGTAGTAATAAGTTTTATATACAGTCAGAATTAGCCTTACCTGTGATCTTTTAATGTGTTTAACATCACATCTTTCAT
>JAUBWS010109253.1:0-10182 GCA_032270445.1 Darlingtonia californica
ACTAAATGAATTCCTTTCAACAACTACCAGTGAAAAGAGTGAAATCTTACTCGACTTAGTCGCGTCTTGTTTATGTTATTTTAGACTTTCATTTTGTTTAGGGCCTACTCCTTGAACAAAGAAGCATTTTCATATCTTCTCCTGGCCGTCAAACATTGCACCCATTTGTAATATCAATTATTTCCGATCTTTCTAGATTTAATTTTATCCAAGCCGCTGTGATTCTGAACAGTTTTATTTTTGTGCAACCTATCACGATCACGACAAGGGTATTTAAATGTGATTTAAGCAAACAAAGGAACGTTTTGCTAAGCACTGCTAATTTTACAAAACTACTGTTAAGAAAAAGAAGGTTGTAGACAAAATTTTGCTACATTACTAAGCGACAAATCATGTCATTTTTTACGTAATAATCGATTTTGCTTAGCATTTTCAGTGTAAACACATTCTTTTACTGAAGTTAGCTTGCTAATGAGGGTAATTAACTGAAAACATTAAAGCCTTTTGAGAATTTTTTAAAGGAGTAATAGAAAAAAACAAAAAATTCAATGTTATTTCCATGAGATATCAATAAAATGTTGTGTCATGGGACTATTTTCCCCGGCTCAAGAAATCATTTTTTTATACCGGGTGCGCCACAAAAAAGCATTATTTCTCAAAAACTACAAGGTTTTCAGAAATAAACTTAATTCTAATGTAAAGAAAATTGCCTAACTTAAATTTTGCGGTATCATACATTAAATTTGGTTAATAATTTAACAAAAAATAGGGTATCAAATTATCTGTAATTAAAGTGAGTTAAAACACTTTTTTCGATTTATAAAAGGGAATAAAACAAAAAGACAACTAAATTCAAGTTTAAAACATTCTATTCATTGAAAAAGGAATTTCCATTTGCATGATACATTTTCTTGCCCTAGATAGCATTCCGCCGAACGCCCTGACATTTAGAGCTGGCTGAAGGTGGTACTCGACCCTTGAGGACCCTTTAATAAAAAACACTATCAATTGTCATTAATCAAACTTCTATTGGCATAAAATGAAAATACATGAAGGAAAAATAAATTTCCAGAATTTTTGTTGAAAATTTGGTACCGTTGCTAGGGGATATGGCCCCAGCAACCACGAATAATAGAATCTTTGCGACATTTTTTCTCCTCATGGCTTTAATATTAGAAGCTGAAACTTGGCAGGGATATTCCTTAGAATAAACTCTATAAAATGAATGAAAAATTTTTCCCCCTTAGCAACTGTTGCTATGGTAACTAAAAAAATGGGTTTTTCCTAGATACTAATTATTTTCCATCTTTTGAGGGGGTCGAGTACCACCTGAAGGTTATTGCATGGATGAACAATTGCAGCACGAAGCTCTCCCAAGTGTAAGTTTTGAAAAACAAATCTAAAATTTGATTTTTTGGACAATTGGGAATTAATTTACAGCTATTGAGAGAAATGTTATTATGTAAAATTAATACAGATAGTGAATATGCATAGTTTTTAAAAAGAAAATATCACATCTTTCTTTTAACATTTGATACCCTATTTTTTGTTAAAAATTGACGTTTTTTGAAAAGTAACATTAAAGTTTTTTCCTCATATCTCTTTAACGAATTAACCAAATTTAATGTATGATACCTCAAAATTTAAGTTAGGCAATTCTCTTTACAGATTCCCCAAATGATTCATTAGACAGAGTTAAGCGATGGTTATAAGAATACAAAACAAAAGGAAAGAAGTAGGCATATCTTAAATGATAATTTTTTTTTTTTATATCATGTAATACTAGCAAGTATCTTTCGCTAAAAATGCTCCCCCCACCCCCGCATATAGGCTAGCATCTCACAAAAAATATGACATGACATGCACATGCTTAATGCTGGAAAAATTGAGTCTATAATATGAAATAAACAATAGATACCGTCAAAACGAATATACAGAAGAATCTAAGGAGCCCAAAATACAAAATATCTGTAGGAAGGCCACTTTGACAAGGAATCTAGCAAAAAAAAAAAAAAACTGGTCTTAAAACTCCTCAAAAAATCTAAGGAGCTGTTCATATGAGCCCGCTTAACCGGGCATAGCTTTATTGAATTTTTTAAAAACTGAGAAAACCTCATATGAACACATGAGAATTTCAGCCCTGCTAACCGAGCCAGCCCGATTTGCCGAGCTCATATGAACAGCCCCTAAGAAACTAACATTTTTCTCCAAGAAAGTAAAAATAAAGGCGTTCAAAACACAAAATGTATGTCCTTATTATCCAGGAAATCTATTAAAAATCTAGCAGGCATCAAATCGTCTAAAACAGGTAATATTCTCCAGGAGACAAGGATTTTAGGTCGAATACTTCAAAATGTAGGAGCCCAAAACACAAAATATCTGTTCTTTTTTGCCAGCAAAGCCAAAAAACGATTTGGCAAGTATCATGCTCTTATAACACATCCATATTTTCCATGAAGCTAAAATTTTGGGCCGAACACATAAAATTTTCCAGCAAGGTAGTTTTTCCTGAATAACTTTTTTAACAACAAAAGCTTATGTGCTGAAATTTGGTGACTTTACCTAAAATTATATAATAAGAAATAATTTAGTCTAAAAATTTTGTTACCATGGTAACCAAAAGTTTGGGGTCACCCACCATTACCAATAAATTTTTTTTTGAAATCTATGGAATTGCTTGAAAACCTCAAAATATGTTAAAGAGAATTACATTAGCTTTCAGAAACTTCAAACAGAATAGAAAAACTTTTTCCAATCAAAAGTGATTGACTTTTTTGTTATTTTGGGCATTTTCGACAGTTTTGGCAATTGATGACGTCACCAAAAATTTGATGACGTCATCATAGGTATTATGTTAAGTTTTGCTTTCTTTTATCACGGACTAAGTGTGTGTAAAGTATTAATAAGTATACCATAAGTATTTCCGGAGTTAGATAGGGGGCTGTGAGGAGCCCCAAAAAGCCCGGCCTGAATAGGGATAACTGCCACTGAGTAATAAGTATGTTGAGTTCGGCAGCCATATGACATATATATCATATACCAGATTTCCAATGGTCAATGTTATATAATATTTTCATAATTGAAGAAATACAATAAGAATATTATCTTTTATAATCCTGGACAAACCATACATTATTTTGTGGCTGCTTAAAGACATCTCATGTTTTCAAAAGTTTTAAAGAAATAAATTCGTCTTTTTAACCACTTAAATGCCAATGACAAACATATTTGTCATGGGATTTTCAATTTTTTTACGGTCTTGGACCCCTGAATAGTGACCTAGCAGCTCTGTGACCTATGCACCAAGGAGTGGTCCCCGGTCAAGAAAAAGACTCCAACCATTCCCAAAATGTTAAAGATTCCCGGCAGAGAAGTGGTTAAAATCTTGTTAACCCTATTCAGTATGGGCTGTTTGGGGATCTATAATGACCATATGGTCCCCCCTAATTATCTTGACAACTAAGCATGCTGCAGTTACCAAATTTGGTGATGACGTCATCACAAGGCCTCAAAACGGTAAAAATGTATATATATAACTTTGGAAAGCTGTATCTGCTGATCTAAAAGACATATTTCGGTTCTATTTTGATTTTCGAACAGCAAAAAGCATTTTCTTTCGTAGGTAAATCATAAAATGTTTTTAAAAATTTAGTCCTGACCCAGGATAGCGCGCCAAAAATGTCAAAAATATCTTTTTCTTATTTTGCGCGCCATTTTGAATTTGTGACGTCATTAAAATCTTTGTTGATGTCAGCAAATTTAGTTTCTCAATGTTAGTACGTGTATAAAGTTTAATTTTGATATCATTTCTCTATCAAAAGTTATTTAATTTTAAAAATTTCAATGTTTTGTATTGAAACCCCTTACAATTTTCTACCTTACAACCTCATTTTGAGCATAACTATTCAATTACGTTATATGTAATTGTAATTTTTTTCGAAAATATGTGAAATAGATAAATATTATCAGAAAATTTCAAAAGACTACGTTAATTGTTTCGGAAGATATTTGACAAAGTATGACTTGGGGGACCCCCCCCCCCCATCCTGAATAAAATGTAAATGTTAGATTTGCGAATACTTGTGATTGGAAATTGATGTTTTCAAAAATTTAAAAATCATGCACTCCATATATCCAAATTCTAATTTTGAAAAAACAAATCTTTATATTTTTTTCTTATAAAAATATTGATAGGATTGCAATAACATCATGAACCATTTGCATTGGTAAGTGATCGAGACTGGTATATCCTACAAAAGAGTAGCAATAACATCAACAATAACGCTTACCTCGACGTTTCTATCCTTTCCTTCTTTTGAGTAGCTTCAAAAGTCATATATGTAATGAAAGAGTCACTCTACAATACAATCTACTTACTGCCTTAAACTAATTGAACTCATTTGTGCTCACCAGTAGTTTAAAATCACTTAATTATTAATTTTCTTATCTTTATAGTGCAGTATATAATAATTCATTATCAAATACTGCCATAGAAACGATTTAGCTATAGTTAGCAAGTAAACGAGTGTTGGTGTTACAATTTTCAGATAAGAATCTCATTTGTTTAATAAAGCTTCTCGTTTTTGTAATTCATGGTACATATACAGTTTCGGGCTTTTTTGCCCTACAGTTCTAAAGGTGTGGGGCAAAAAAGCCCATGACGGTATATTAGATAGACTATTAAAAACTTGATCGTACCACATGCTAAAAAGTCAATTTCAAGAAAAAAAATACCGGGATTGTAAAAAAGAAAGAAGGATAAATTTTTTCAAAGATCCGTTAGATCACATGAAAGCCTTAAAAACTTCGTCGATACCCGTAAAACAGGTAAACAAAATCAACAAGAGGCTGGTGGCATGTAGGTCAGGGCGCGATGTACCTTAAGGGAAGAAATTTTGGCGGAAATGGCGGAATTTAATTTGGCGGATGCCTAAAAACTATATTTGGCGGAAAGCCTGCACAGGATACATGGGAATTCATGATTATGTTCAAATAAATTGATCTCAAATTCAACTGAGCCGTAAAATTAAAGTTACCGATTGATGCACGATATGCGTCAAGGGAAACCATTATTATATAAAAAAAATTAAAAGAAATACGAGTTTTTTGTCGTGAATTTGTTATTTTATTTCAACAAAGTTCTGACAATTCAGATAGCTCTGATAAATTCGGAAAGTTCTGACAATTCGAATAGTCTTGACAGTTGGGATAGCTCTGACAATTCGGATAGTTCTCACAATTCGGATAGTTCTCACAATTCGGATATGTCTGACAATTCGGATAGCTCTGACGATTGGTATTTGAGTCCCAATAACTTTTGAAATACAAAAAAGTGGAGTTGCGTGAGGTTCGAGGGTGATTTTTTTCAAATTTGGATACCCTCTTCTTTTTTTATAAGAACAATTTTACAAGAATAACGAGGCTGAAAACGGTCTAAAAATAAGAACAATGACGACCCTGAAATGGTTTTTATTTTCTTTATTTTTCTTATTTTAATTTTTTTATTGATAAATTACTAAAAGGAAAATTTTTCCTTATTCGGATTAATTTTGGCGAATCATTAAAAATTGTACCATTATTTTGGAAGGGGATAAAATGAAAAAACTAAAAATTTGATTGATATTGCAACAAAAAAGAATAATTCGAGGGGCATTTGACTGTTGACATATCAACAGGTGATTTATTTTCAATAAAGGCCCTAAGATTTACAAAGTAATCTCTCTTTTTATTTCTGAGATATACAGTACGTCTAGTTATAGATACAGGGCGGTAACGGTTGGGCGTCATGGTTTAAAGCCCATGAAATTTGCTTTCATATGAGGCTAAACCCATAGGCGTTGATGGTAAATAGTGAATGATGGTTAGCATTTTTGTGAATACCGTCAATATGCCAAAGTCCGAATGGCCTTTCTAAGTATGAACAATGCAACAGAGGATGTTTGTTTTTTGTTAAATAAAAATATAAAGTTATGAACTGTTTACAGTGTATGTAATAATTTGGCACAATATGGATGTGATGTTATCGTGACCAGATTTTTTGTTTATATTATTTCGTTAATAGTTAGGAAGGTCATTCGGACATTCGCAAGTTGACGGTATGTTGTACGCTATATACATCAAAACTTGGTGGTGAAATTAGAAAGGTGATGATTAATCATGAAAGTCTTAAATGCCTGTCCTAGATAAACAAGGACAGGTTGAGGAGATAACACAAGACTCTATGCCTATGCTCTGGTCTTGCTCTTGGCTAGCTAAGCGCAAACAAAACTGCTTACCTTTTGTTATTATTGTTGGCAGGAAAACTCTTTAGTTTAGTTTCTTTTCAGTTTGCAATAGCTCGTCACAAGTCAATTGAAAAATTCAATAATATGATGTTGCTCTGTCATCCAGTCAGCTCAGCTCAGCTTCACGCACTTTTATGGGTCTGTCTCTGGCGGTGGCTCATGGTCGCGTTTTCCTAAAGCCTCAAACGTGATTGGTTAAATTTTCGGAACCTGAAATATGTACGGGCCTTTAGTGAAATTTATTTAAGTGTAGACTGGGCTTTAAGTTAGCCTGTTATTCATGGACTCAAGCCAGTGCTTGACACGACACCACCACCACCGGAATGCTAATTAAAGGTCAGGTGCTCACGCCCTGACCAACAATTCATATGTTCCTGACAAAATCAAGTACAAGAACATTAGACAAATGTCAAATGCGGGACTTATTGTAAAGTCACACACAAACTAGCCATTTTTGATTTAAGATGTTCTTTTCTTTCCGAAAAGTGGGTTCAAGACTCTGAAAATGCTCAGTTTTTAGGACAGCAGCTCTCAAAGCTCTTTCATTTTGGGACCTTATACGGACTCCTACACGTTTAGGGTATAAGTTTACCTGGTATAATCAATATGACGAGAGAACTACCTCCCTGAAAGAATACCTCGGATAAAATTAACCCCGCCTCTAGACGCTAAGGAAAATTTTGTTCACATAGGAACGATTCTTTCAACAGCCATAACTTTTAAAAAAAGTGTGATTTTTCATACGATTAAAATATAACCCTGATAGTCCGCACGACGTCAAAACAACGACGGTCTTGTCCTGGCCGAGATAGAGCTTAAAAAGTGCTTTCAAGTGAGCATAAACTTGACAGTTTCTCCTTTTTTCATGTGATAAAATATGGTCTTTCAAAGTTCGAACAATTCTAATTCGTAAAAAGATTGAAAACTGAAAAAATATAACACTGAGATATAAACAACGTGATGGCGTCAGTTTCTGATTTCTCATACCTCTACTTTTAATATTTCCCTCCCCCTGTATCCTTAATTGATGTTTTTCTTTTGACTATTGGTTCATACAGTTTATCTAAATTTACTCTTCTTATCAACCGCCTGATGGCATGTAAACGACCCGTTTTGTTTTTTTATAGGGTTGAAATATAGCATCGTTTATCTCCGTGATGAAAGGCTTTCGTGGATTCAACGATAGAGTCGACAATGATAAAGATAGAGCTAAAAGTGTAGACAAGTGTGAAATGACGCATATCAAATAAATACGCTATTACGGTGATACAGTATGCTGTCGATAAGTCGACTCTCAATGGACCAAAGAAATCTGTCCACTTAACGAATATCCAAGTTAAGGTGGTTTCCTAGTAGAAGATGAGGGAATTTCCTAATTATCGGTTTTAAGCTCATATCGATAAAAAACTATCTAACTTTCTGTTTGTATACTATAAATAGCTTTGATAGCTTAAAGTCAGGAGCTGAGACTTTGTATCTTATTTTTCCATTCGTCTTTACAGTACTTATTCATTGATAGGGCCACGGTTTAAGCTTTTCCTAAGGCGCTCGCAAAGAAAAATCTTTAAACTGTTTTTTTATCAAAATGCTACTTTTGGACCTTCTGTTAAAGATAACTCTTGAAAGAATAGTGAAACTTAGATCAAACTTTCTGTAAACTGAGTGCTGGAAATGTTTAAGGTGCTGAATTAAAGACAATTATTGAAAATAGGCTGCAGAATTAGGCGATGAATGATTAATGATGTACCGATTTTTTGTGCCATCCCAAATTAACCGTTTAAATTCGTGCTTAAGGTTAAGAAAGTAGAATTTTTCTTAGTTCGGAACATAAAACTATGCATTTAGGCAACAAAGAAAGGCAATGGATGTGGCGAAGTCTATGCATTGCTAGTGCAATTTTGCAAGAAAAAGGTACAATTTTAAAGAATTTTTTCATTTCTTACCTCATTAATTGTGCATGAAATGAAAATTTTCATTCTTTCAAAACACGGTCAATGCGTTTTAATGTCTTTAAATCTTAAATTTCGGTTTAATCTTTGAAGAAAAGGTTTTTTACTGCCGACCACCTTCACCGAATCTCCTTCAAAGTAAAAATTTGAATAAAATTGAGTAAATATTCTGACTTAATTCCCACTTACGAACTCATAACTGACTAAAGTCTGTTTTACAAAAAGTGACAGTTGAGAAACTTTTCTCATTTTCTCCTTATAGTATTTTTGTATGATAGTCAATAAGACCTCATTCGAAAGATAATTTGAAGTGGAACATTCTCAAATCAATTTAAAAATCTTAAATCTTGAAAATGAAGAGGGAAACATTATGAAGAAGAAAATTCTTTTTCTTTCTTTCTGTTTATGTTACAAACTTCAAACATGGTTTGCAAAAAGTTCAATCTTTGTCGATTTCAAATATATAATAGTTTTTCTCATATCTTGACTAACAATAAGTATATAATCCATTAAAGTTAAGTCATAACACCTAATTCGGGCCGGTTTTAGGTCTTTTTCGCATATTTTGAGGGCTTATATTTTCTTAAGAAATGAAGACTTGAGAAAACCAATCATATAGTTGAAATTGGAAAAGATTGAAGTTTTTGTCTACAAAATTTTAAGTTTGTAGCATGAATAGAAAAAAAGTTCATTTTTTTCTTCTTCATTTTTCTTCTTCATTTTGAAAATTTGAGATTTTAAAACTGATCTATAATTTATCCAGCTCCAGATTGTCTTTCCAATGAGGTCTCTTTGACTATCGTATCATACATAAACACAATCATGAAGAAATGATAAAAGTTTCCCAACTGTCACTCATTTTGAGACAGACTATAGACACGTACACTTACGATTTAGTAGCAAAACATTCAAGCAAAGTGGGTA
Source organism: Darlingtonia californica (assembly GCA_032270445.1). Classification (NCBI taxonomy): domain Eukaryota; kingdom Viridiplantae; phylum Streptophyta; class Magnoliopsida; order Ericales; family Sarraceniaceae; genus Darlingtonia; species Darlingtonia californica. The sequence continues at coordinate 9,158 of JAUBWS010109253.1, forward strand.
AAAGAATAACGCTGTAGCTTTTTCCCTATTCCTACTGGAGGGGGTTCTTTCATTCCAAACCGTCCGAGTTTTTTTATAATAAATCTGAAAGTAATAAAGCTCGTTTTCATGGGAAACCACATTTATCAAAAGAGCAAACCTTAACTCTATTCCGGATGGGGGGGGGGGGGGGGGTATTTTTACCCCCCAGATTAACTTTTTTTATAAATTATGAACTAGTTACGATAACTGAACAAAATTTTGAATGTATTAAAGTTTAGTTGAAATATTTTGGCAAAATATTTGGTTGCTGACGTCAGCCAATATTGAGATATTAGCCATTGGTCAGAACCGCCTACACTATTTTTTTACCTACAAAAATGGGAAATGTATTGTCAAATAACATTTTAACGAGAACTGCAAATATTTTCATATCTTGTCAGTCAACTAACATATAAATTTTCAACAATTTGACAAAGTTCCAAAAAAATTGACATAATGACGTCACTATGACGTCATTATGACGTCATTTTAGTAAAATTTAACCTAAAACCGCAAATTTTTCCATGTTCAACAATTTCTCACAATTTATTTGGCTTTCATGATGTAGGCACCAATAATAAATTTCAAATGAGGGGTCAAACGTGTTTTTACGACATCATAGTGGGCAGTTATGAGTGGATTTATGTAAAAAATGGCATTTTTTTACAAATTTTCCCAAAATTGTCATTTTGAAACTTGTTCATAACTTTTAAACCAGTAATGATATTGACTTCAAATTTTGAAAAGTTACTAACTATGTCATTCCCAAAAGCATGAGGTAAAAAAATCAAATTTTTTATGTTGTGACGTCACATTTAAAAGATCTATGTACATAAAGTAGCTATATCTATATATTTACAGAAATGTAGAAGGCCTTATCGTCAGGCTCAAGTGTAGACTATTCTATATATATTGGTTTTCATTGATTCGCGTGTAAGATGGCGGTGAGAGGATGTCTCTTGATGGTAATATGTTTGTTGATATTTTTTGTCAAGAAGAAATGT
>JAUBWS010109275.1:0-10181 GCA_032270445.1 Darlingtonia californica
ATTTGGTTAATACATGCGTTGCTTTGGTATCTACAATTTTTTATTTTGTTGACATTTGGAAGCTGGACTTTGTGGTTTCAAATTCAAAGTCGCCCCCATCTACGGTATATTGGATACTGTAGCATGAACAAGGTAAAGTTTAATCTTTCAAAAAACCGCCCCCAACAAGAAAGTTATACAATGATTCTTCCTGAAAAATGATTAAATACTAAATATACACTTTATACTTTTGAGCTAAAAACAGTGAGACATTAAATATCCAAAATAGGATATTTTCTGATATATCCATTTTGTGGGATCGACCAGACTGGCAGAAGGAATAGCTGTATAATGTTCACATTGTGCTAAACTATCTGTGGATGAAACATAAGAGGTGCCTATCTTGACTGCCATTTTCACAATGTTTGTCTGCCATTTTTTGGGCTATGACACATTTCAGTGCCTGTAAAGTCTTAGCCTATGTCTGGGACTCAAAATACTATGTATTTACAGTTTTTTCAGTATATTTTATATTTACAGTAAATATAAATATATAGTCTTGGACTTGGCTAGTTTAGTCTTATTACAGTGAAGTCATTAGAATTGTGAAACCTGTGAATTTGAAACAAATGTCCATCCTAGCATGATTAAACCCTTATCTTTATTTTTGGCTTATTTATAGTTGTTACAATTTGTTACCTATTTATTGTTATTAAAACGTTATCTATATATACAGGTTAATCGTAACCAACAGAAAATGAAATACATTGCTATCATAAGAGGACCTGTGAAAATAAGAAATGCATAAAATATCTGATAAAATTATATAGAAGTTTTTATTACATTCTCATTACTAAATTGTTTACAGCAGAAACTTATCTTTTGTGTTATATTGAAAAGTACCTTTTTTCAAGTACATTTACATTTTTTTGGTGGGAAGGTATTTTGTAGGTGGGACCTGCTCAATTGAAATCCAGGTGGGGATTTTATTTTAGGTGGGAGTAGCCTAAATATTACGTAAATGACCCCCGTCCTACCTGTTGATATATTTCACAGCTAGGGTCTACCATTTTGTGCACCCACACACATGGACAGAATATGGCTATTATTACATAGACTAGCAGGTAGCTATGTAATAATAGCCATATTCCACTATGAACGCGCCCGCAATGATACATTGTAAATTCGCGACTTTGGGCCCATATGTGAGTACTTTGGTTGGGAAAGATACTGACCCCATACTCACAACATGAGGATCGGCACCACTGATCTCTTCATTAAATTATTTTAGAGATCAGTGATCGGCATGCATGGATCATGGCGGATAGGTGGATGAAATAACCGGACAGCTGGAAAGTGTTAGGGGGTCGCACTTTTTTAAACAAAGTTTTTACACAAAATCTCTCTATTATCATTCAAAAAAAAATTAATAATATATTAAAACATTATATCGAAAAGTATACACGTTATAAATTTATTTAAAAAATGAACACAAATATCCACTTTTTGTTAAATTTTGTAAAAGTTTACCCCCTGAAAAGAAATAAAATCCATTACGGAAGGAGCCTCGTCTCAATTTACTCAGAAGCCATAACAAACCGATAATAGAATAACCGAAAGTAAACAAGAGAAAACATAATGGGACCACAGCTGTTATCTCGGAAATTCAGTCGAGATTTTTTCCAGCTACTCAACAAAACGCTAGTATCAACGCCAATATAACGGGCGGGGGCTTCTATTAAAAGCGCCCTGCGAGCGCAACTAGCTAATAAGCCTGTGATGCACTTAAGCTGTATAATTTAGTGATGTCATAATTAGTATTTAATGATATTTAATGGCTCATTAGCTCAATGGCCTTCAAGATATTAATCAAATAGTTGTTCGTCAAATTATCTATCCATGGAGTGGTCAACCACCTTCACAACGTTTTCCAATCTTGAGATATTAACAATTTACGGTTTTATGACGTCGTAACGTGCCTGAAAATTCCCAAAAAACCAAACACCCATCTGATTTGGTAACCCTCGATGGTTCCAATATGGGGTCAATCATCTTCATAGCATTTACCAATGTTGAGATATTGAAGTTTTAAGTTTTGATGTCATCAGCAGACCCAGGTAGACTTTAAATCTTGAGATATTGAAAATTTACGGTTTTATGACGTCATAACGCGCCTGAAAATTCCCCAAAACACCCATCTGATTTGGTAATCCTCTATGGTTCTAATATGGGGTCAATCATCTTCATAGCATTTACCTATGTTGATATATTGAAGTTTTCAGTTTTGATGTCATCAGCAGACCCAGGTAGACTTTAAATCTATGAGGTCATCAAAATGGCGACAAATATGAACTTTTTGCCAAATTTTGAAATAGGTTAAAATTTTCAAATTGGCACATACCATTCCATAATCTTTATCAAAATATCAATCTTTTGAGCTACAATTGAGTTTTATTGACAATTGAAACTGGTCTAAGTCTGTAACTAAAATTTAATGTTAATGGAGCATGCACGAATCAACACAAAATTTCAGCTTTCACTTACTGTGATTAAATTTCACCTCTGCATATACATCTTTCATTGAAAATGACACATGATTTAGATTTCTTAATGGCAGCTTGTAGCATCGAGAAAAACAGGATGTCACTTTCTGTATTTGGTTAAACAAAAGATCCTACACAGATGTTAGAATTACAAGATTTAGATTTCCTAAAAAAATCATAGCTTTTTTCTATTGTCTTTTTAAAATTTTTTTTTGTTTATTCAAAGCATTACGTAATGTTAACACAGTCATTAAAGTTCAGTTTTTCCCAACTGTGATAATGTGAGTTTTTTTCCCACCTGTAATCCTGTTGAGCTTTGCCACTCGACAAAACCATTGTGTCTATCATAAATTGGATAACTTCCACAAACATCAAGTGGCTTTTGCACAAAAATATGTCAATCAATATCTTTATACCTGCTAGTGCCTTTAGTTTTTACCTAACTTACAACAGAGTAGCCAGACTTTCAACACCAACAATACCCAGATTAGAATGGTTTTAAATTTTTAATTTGTGTGGTAGTAATGTTTTGGTCTAGGCCAGTCAGTTTTGATTTTGTCTTGCTCATTTCTTACAGTGTTTTTTGAAGAACAACATATATATCAGGATGATACACTACCAGGTAGAAAAACCTTCCTGACATATAGACACTTTTTATACAATCTTAGTCACCTTTGTAAAAACACCCAGATCCCTGAATGGCATCAAAAAGAGCATTCAGTCATAAAAATCAGCCTCAATTCCCTCAAATTTATGCATTAAAGTTATTGTTATTTAATATGAAGATATTATGCCAAGTCATTGAGGCAGATCCAACAAAATTTATGAAGACCTTCCTTTACCTAGACGTCACATTGATGTTTGCTGTGCCCAGAAAATAAGGTGGAGAGGTAATTCAGCCTGCAAGTTAACAGGGAAAGATACAACATAACAGTTTTTCTGGATATGCAAGAACTCAGGGGTTGTTGGCATTCTTATTGGCAAAAAATTGATTGATACAGTTTTAAACAACAAATGCCTTTGTTCAATAATAGTTCTTGGGCTGCTAGTTTGTAAAGGTCGGTTTCCACTATGGTTTAGCGTGGTTTAGTATGGTTTAGTGTGAGTTAAAAAACGTGGTTTAGCGTAGGTTAGGAAAATTGTTTACTTTAACTTAATTCTCACAATTTGGTGTGTACACAAAAAAATAAACAGAAAAACGAAGCAAAATCTCCTTCAAAATGACGTAACATGCATCAGGTGTGTCGGCATCCTTTTGATGTCTGGAAAAAACTTGGTTTAGTGTGGGTTAACGTGTTCTTGAATTAAGATTCATCTTAAAACAAGAACACGTTAACCCATACTAAACCATGGTTTAGTGTGGTTTAAGGAAGAAAAAAATTTGAGCTAGAAATTTTTTCTGACGTTTCCACGTGGGTTAGTGTGTACCAGTTTTCTAAACCACTGTGTCTGGAACAGTCTGGCACACGTTAACCCATAGTGGAAACCGAGCTTAAGAGCATCATTAATGTCAAATGTGGGCTACAACCTTGTCGCCCAGCATCTAAAAAAGGTGTTTTCTATGAACAATATTGAATATTTCTATGAACCTTTGCTTATTCGCAGAGTCACATTGGTAAAGATTAATAGGATTCTTGGGCCATCACAGTGGTTAGAGGTTTAGACTGGGTATCCATTTAGAAGGGCAAGCAATTTTTTGTGGTAAATATGTTTGGTCTTTAGATTTTGGGTTACACCAATATTGTCCTTTCTACAGTACCCCTCATTTTAGAATAACTCATTTTCCCATACTTTGTGGCTACTTGAAATTCCAGGGGAGTCAAATGCTGGACAAGCCAGAAGGTGTTGCAGTTGTCAACTGAGATTTTCATGCTCCAGATGAAATTAAACATTAGTAAAAAAGTTATTGAAAGCAATCAATTTCACTAATGTGATTATCTGACATCTAATGGCATAGAGGCAACCAGGAGAAAAAAAATAAGGAGGACTGAGCAAATTGCCCGAAATATGAAAATGTGCCCAAATTGGCCATAGGAATAATTTATGCGACTGTTATATTTTGCCTTTTAACATACATAAATTTCAATTTCATGGAGAAAAATATGAGTAAAAATATAATCAATAGCTTGCTTTTAAATTTTTTTTAAAGTAAGAGAGACTAACATGTTTTACATTGATACTTTACATGTTTGACATTGATACTTTGGATAAAGAACAATGAGTTTGTTAGAAATCGTTAGATTTATGGGCCACTATGGTTGGCTCTAAAGGCTCTAAATTTTTAAGTTTTACATGTCCTAAATTGCTGGAAAATTGTTTTTGTTAAAGTAACATACTGATAAAATAACTTTGTTGACACAAAACATTCTGGTAGGAGTATAAAGAGGGCAGACTTATAAACTTGACAATGGCCAAGTACAATTTGCATAACGAATAATACATAATGCATAGTTTATAACAATAAAATATGTCAGTAACTACTCATGGTATGAACTCTGTCATACCATTGCAAGTCCATTCTGAAAATTTCAGTTCTGCCACCTGTTTAATTGGTATATTACAGAACAAAACCTTAAATCTGCAATTATAACTTTGCATCTATCAGTTGATCTGACTTGAAATTTTGATGATAAGTAGATATTACTTAGAGTAACACAACAAAGTAATACTATGTGATTAATGTTTATTTAGTAGAATAGAAGTATAAGAAACTGTTCCTGGTCTGTGAAATATGCACTGGTCAAGCAATATTTTTACATTTTGTTTTCATAATAACTACCTATCACCAAAATTTCAAGTCAAAATGACTAATAGACGCGAAATTATCACAAACTTCAGATTTTGTTCTGCAAAATACCAACCAGGCAAGTGGCAGAACTGAAATGTCTATTGAAAATGTCAGCATGACACTGAGGCCCTTTAGGTTTTTTGATCAGAAAAAAGTTTGAACTAACTTAAAACTTGAGTGCATGTAGTGGTGTTGATTGATTTTTCAGCTGAAGTTTTTTGCACCTTCGACGTATCCATCATTTATTTTTAAAAAAGTCTGTACACTCTAACTTCTACTGTACATACAGAATAAACCAAAAATGTTTTTACATGGCACAAAATTGTGTCGAAGCTACCAGGTTACAAAATCTGACAATTTTAACTTTTTTAGGGCCTATTTGTTTCAGACATCTAGAGGCGACTTACCCATCCAAATTTGACTATCTGTAATTGCTTGGATAGTCTACTAACTTTTTGGATGGAGGTAAGTCGACTGGATGGCTGAAACAAATAGTCCTTTAAAAACGACTCTGAATTTTCAGATTTATGAAAGTTTGGCTCATTGTACAAAATCTTCAGTATCTAATATTTTTCGTTATATGATAACATCATCGCTATGATCAGTCTGTTAATGTCAATTATGCAATTCTATTTATCTTGTTCTATAAAGAAAATTATATTCAACTTTTTGCTGTGAGAAATTAATTATGCCATTTTTGATTGTTATTTTACTTCATATTTAGTTGGTGATTTAATAAGTCTACTGGCTAGTTTATGTTTTATAGTAGTATCTCATTAACTATATTTGCTACTAGCTTGAAACTTGAAATTAATCAATCTACCAACCTAGCTTACCGAAATAATTTTACGAATGAAGCATGGCAATTATACGTATACTTAAATGCATATACTGACTTTCCTTTGATCTCCTTATATATTCTTCTTTGCATTTTGCATCTTTGATCGGACCGATGATAAATCAATTATTACAATCTATAATTTTTCGGTTTTGTTTTAGGATCAACTTTTGATTTGACTTGTGGTGTCCCTTACACTGCGTTACCATTGGCAACATGTATGTCGTTAGATCACGATGTTCCAATGGTTATTCGTCGCCGTGAAGCAAAGGATTATGGTACGAAACAAATGATCGAAGGTGTTTACAAACCTGGCGAAGTTTGTCTGGTAGTAGAGGATGTAGTAACAAGTGGTGGAAGTGTATTGGAGACAGTTAAAGAACTCAACAAGGTTGATCTTGTGGTGAAAGGTAAAAAAATTCAATCCTCACAGTTCCTAATGGCAGACGGCAATTGTCGCTGATAATGTCATTGCGGGTGCGAGATAACAAGGGGCAGCTTTTGTCTACATAGACTTCTGATAATACTCTCATTGCAACTATTTTTCGCTGCTAAAGCTAATCTTCAACCATTTATCGACGCTTTGGCTATGACAATAATTTTTGGAGTTGAGAAAGTTTACCCTAAAAAATAATCATCAAACATTGCGATGATTGCTAAAGGGAGATTTCATCGTTTATTGAATGGTCAATTTCAAATTATAAAAGTCATCATTTCATTTCATGATTGGGATATAGATGTTCCACTATAGTTTTGTGCATTAAATATTTTCGAAAAAAAGTGATAAAAATAAGGTTATAAATAATGGTATGTAATAATTAATGAAATAATAAAATATGGTAATTTCTTATAAATAAGGGTTTTTTGGTCTCGATGAAAAAAGAAAATCAATTTTTGTTTTTGCGGGCACGGTGGCCAAATTCTGACATCTGTTAACGTCGTTAGAAGTTTAGAACGTAAGAATTTAGAAAGAATGTTTTGGGAGTGGTACTCACTTTTGAACATGATTGACGTCACAAAGGAAACTATCGTAAATGCTCTAATAAACGCTTACTCTCATTTGGTAATTGTTTTCCCAAAACCATCAAGATAGAAATTTTCGTAAAATGCCAAATTTAATCCCTGCCAAACTGCTAATGATCTTTGCAAATTAAATGAAAAAACCTGATTCTTACCAACAACGCACATGAACATTTTCAATCGTCGAATTATGTCCCTGCCATGTTCTAAATTCCTGCCAAATTTAAAGAAAATGTTCGAATTAAATTCTTGCCAAAATTTTTACACTTAAGCATTTTGGTTCTTCGTCATTCCCTATAAAATGGGAACTAACTGGGTCAAAATGTATTTAGGCATTATTATGAGAGATGCAAGAAAACGGTTTGTACTGATGATATTCGCCAGCTTCAGTATCGGTCTATTTTGATTTAGATGCTGTTGTTTTACTCGATCGTGGTCAAGGTGGTAAGGCACGGATCAAGGAAAATGGAATCACTCTGCACAGTATTTTTGATTTGAAAACAGTGATCGACGTATTATTGAAAAATGGAAAAATCGAGAAAACTTTACATGATACCGTTGTAAACTTTCTAAAAACCAATCAGTTTGAGCCAAGTAAAGAATGTGTTAAACATTTAAGTCATAAGGAACGTAAGGATCTTGTCACTAATCCGATCGCCAAACGAATTTTTGAGATAATGGAAACGAAAAAAACCAATCTTGCATTTTCAGCTGATTTGACAGATTGTAATGAATTAATCCGTATTGTTGACATGGTTGGACCTTATTGTTGTGTGGTGAAGACGCACGTTGATATTTTGACTAATTTTGATGAAAACTTCTTACAAAAACTCAAGCAATTATCACAAAAACACAACTTCCTGATATTCGAAGATCGAAAATTTGCTGATATTGGAAACACAGTCATGAACCAATTTTCCAAAGGTGTCTATAAGATCAATGATTGGGCTGATATAGTGAACGCTCATGGGGTACCAGGACAAGGTGTTGTAGATGGATTGCATAGTGCGGCTGGTGATAAGGAACGTGCATGTTTATTAATAGCTCAAATGAGTTCGGCTGGTGCTTTAACAAATCCAACGTATACTGAAAGTATTGTAAATATGGCGAAAAAAAAGAGTGATTTTGTGATTGGATTCATTTCCACGTCTGCAGTTTGCCTTGATGATCCCCGTTTTATTCATTTCACACCTGGTGTTAGCACCCAGTCTAGCGGAGATAGTTTAGGTCAACAATATCTTACGCCGGAAGAAGTGGTAAAAAATCGTAAATGTGATGTCATTATCGTAGGGCGTGGTATTTACAAAGCTGACGATCCTGTACAAGCAGCGAAAATGTATAAGGAAGCTGGGTATAATGCGTACTTACAACTACTTCAATGATTGGAAACTTAAAAGGATCTGTGAAATGCTTTTTAGACATTGAACTTGGGAATATAAGGTGTTTAAATTCTTATAATGTAGGCTGTATTTAAACCTGGTTTAACACGAAATGTACATTACATAGTAGTAGCGTTTGGAGCATTACATTTTTGTCAGAAACTTCTGCGTTCAAAAGTTCGTGGCTCACGTTTTCCCAGAATTAAAATTCGCAATCGAGAAAACGTAAAATCTTTCAAGGAAATTTAATTTCACTGTTCAGCAAAAATTAATTATCTAAATGCCATTTCAAAGAGCGAGAGATTTAGTTGATTTTGATAGAACTTTCTTTAGAGGAAGAATGTGTTTGCGGAAGGAAATTCTGAGTTTTTGCAACATTTGCAAAAGTTGATATAGTGTAGAAATATATATTTTAGAACAATTTTTTTGCTACAGAATATTTATACTTTTTTTCGGAAAATAGGAAAGACACTGATTCTGCCTCGTTTTTGATAATTGGAATGAAAGATAAGTTAATTATAAGTTTTATATCAGCGTAAAGCCCTTTTCATTAGCTTTCAAGCGATGTGATTTTCATGAAAAATTAAGAATTAGAACGACAGTTATAAAGGAAAATGTGTTTTAGAAATCTCGTTATTTTCTTAAAGATCAATTAAGCAGTCACAAAATAAAAATATTTTTAAAAAAAGATCCATGCTTGACTTATTCTGTCACAATAAGAAATATTGAAAGATTTACGACCAAACTGCGCTTCTTAGAACGCGCAGAAAAAGTCACAACAAATTGTAAAGAATTGACACATTTAAACAATGAGAGCTAAGACATTAATACTTGAGGTAATTGATCGTTGAAAATTTAACGAGATTTCTCAGACACATTTTTCTTTTATAACTTCCGTTCAACTTCATGAAATCACATGGCTTTAAAGCTATTAAAAAGGGCTTTACGCTGATATGAAATTTATAAGTATATAGTTGAGATTTACTTTTAAAACTGCAATAATTTTTTCTTGTTGCTACTTTTTTAAAACACACTGTAATTAAAGAAATACCAAAACAATTCGCAAATTTGTGAATCCAATGAGAGTATTTCGCAGTGGCGTTGGGCAACTTATTCCAGAATTAACCTCCTAAATAGTCGCTTTAACTTACATATGCAAAATCATTATTGAGAAATGTTATATATACGAAACTTAAGACCATGGACAAAGTTTTACGGTTTATTCACACCTTTTGTATTGGTTTAGTTTCAAATTGTTTTATTGAATTTGGTTTGATAGTAACATTTATGTTTCTAATAAAAATATTTGTTAAAGTGAATTGATGTTAAATAACAAGATGTTTGATGAAATTCAATTGATAGTATTATGTTAATTTTCAAATATATATTTCTGATAAAAGTTTAGTGATACAGCAGACTCTCCATAATTTGACTTCTTATAATATGGGCTCTATAATATTGCTGTATCAATTGACCGCCTTAAAAAGCGTTTATGAAAAAATACTCTCTCTACTTCGAACTCTCGACAGTTCGCTGAGTCTGCTAAATGACGTGCCCTACGTGCCAACGTGCCCTCATTTTTTTTACGTGCCCACGTGCCCTAAGAATTTGACGTGCCCTAAGAATTTGACGTG
>JAUBWS010109298.1:0-10180 GCA_032270445.1 Darlingtonia californica
AAAATTTATCCACAACAAAATTTTTTACTTCGTGTTACATCAAAGAGTATGTATAATTGTTAAAAAAGGACAATTTCATTGATAAATTTTTGTTTTTCCTCAGACAATAAACTTTACCATGTTTACAAGAAAAACCACTCTTTCGCCACTTTTCTTGAAAATTACCAAACTTTTGGCCCTTTTACTGCCGGCCCTTTTTACGCCGGTAGCCAAAGATTAACGCTATTTAGGGCTGGCGTAAAAAGGGCTGATAAGGTTATTTCTCAGAGATTAGGTTCGAATTAAGGACGGAATTGATGTGCAAACAACTCAGCCCTTAAAGTAGACACTCAAAATACTTTGCATTTCTTACAGGAATAATTGCTTTGATAATGAATCTAAATCCCTTTGCAACCAGAATGTCTTGTATTTCTCCAAACTTCGATACTAGCTATTGAAAGTACGACGTGTGTGGCATACGTCTTTTCAATGTCCCTAAAGCGAGCGCAGTCTTTTTGTTTGTTCCGCTTTACAGAGATCTTTTATTAAATCTTTCTCTTAGAAAAAGATGTAGGGAACATTCCGTTGAAATTGAAAGAGCATCGATTTCATTTTATCGTTGATACGAAAGGAAATTTTGTGCAACCAAGTCTGTTTGATCGAACCGTTGGAGTGAAACGTAATTTCGGAGTTGAAGAAAAGAAATAATTATACCGGCTCCAACAATTTGGTGATGCTATTTTATTACGATTTGCTGGTCAATGCTCGTCAGAGGACTGCCAGGTTATGTTCGTCCTGGCTTTTCAAATGGTTGGACCTGTGTGACAATACTAGCTGAAAAGGGTACTCCATCATTCTTTTTCTATGGTGTGATTCTATATTATTTTCATACAAAAATTTGTGATTGTTTTTCTTTTTCATTATCTTTTTAATAACATTTTTATTGTATTGATTTATTATTATATAAATGCCACATACTGTACTGTCTAATAAAAAACGAGTAAAAAAAGCCTTTTGCAAGGTCGAATCTGAAAGAAATTGGAGTACACACCGTCGACCAAGCCAACCTAAAACCAATGAAAATCAAAACTCAAAAATAGTTTGTTTTAACAAAGTGCGTCCGGAACCTTTTTGTTATGGATCGTGTTGTTATAGATTCATGTAACATCAAGTTACTTTGCTTAATGTTCAATGGAGGTGCAATTGAAGAATCGCTTGAAAGGTCTTGTTTGAAAGAAAGAAAATAGATTCGAGCTATCCAGATTCGCTTTACAGATTTGAGTTTCAAATTCTAATAACACTTTGACGGTCTTTTGTAGCCTTTTGTTGCCATCCATATCATTTTATTATCAAAACTATTATATTTTCGCTCGGTTTTATATGTGCGCTTCTAAGCTCTGTACACAGTACAAATAACAGTCAGAGCTTTTCTGCCAAAATTATTTAAAGTTTGCCAATTGACATGGCGGATGTGATCAAGTCTTTTGGGAAATAATTTTGTAAAAATTTCTTTTACTGTAAAATGTAAAGTGTATTTGTATCCTCATCGGCTGAAGAAAATCCTTCCTTCATACATTGAAAACGAGGCATTATCTGTATCGTTGATTGATTTACTTATTTAATAAAAGGAGTATAATAACGAAAGAGAAATAGAAATAATCAGACTGCGAAACTATGCAAATTAGATCTACAATTTTATGATGTCTCGACACGGTAGAATATGGTTGAAATTTCGACGACATCGTTTTTTGGAGTTATCCAGCTTAAAAAGCATACCAAAATCACGATGAAAGCTTAAATATTTTTCTCGTTTCTTGTTTTTTTTTTTACCCATTTTACAAATCGAATAAATAAGAAATTTGCGAAATTTAATACCAAAAAAGTGTTCAAAACCGAAAATCGCGAAATCAAATACCCACGAAAATTAATACCTTTTAGTTATTTTTAAAGTTTAAAATTATATTTAAATAGATATATTCATAGGGAGGAAATTCTTCTTCAAAGTCAAGTCCTTAATTCCCTTAAAACTCTCACACAATGACATTTGTGTAGTACTTTGGATTTATACATGAATAGAAGGGAATCCTCTTCTAAGTCCTTAGATGCGTTTTAAAATCTGAAAGAACTGTCCCCAAAGTGTCAATGTCCCCAAAGTGTCTCGAGATCATATTTCTAGAGCACTCTGGATTCATTCATGGACTGACAGGGGTGGAGGAGGGGGGGGGGGGGGGGTTCCTTCAATGCTTTTTGAAATGCTTTAAAATTGTCCCTGTAAGGGTGTTTAAAATCAACCAATAGTTTAAGAAGCGAATTCAATAGCCCTTCTATGAATAATAGGGTTTCTAGCATTTGAGAAGCAGATACCCTTTAAAGTCAAAGTGGCGGTATATGGTCCCTCTTCTTCTACGGGAATCATATTAATCTTCTAAGTCCCTCCAGTAAACTAAACTGCATAAAGGTTCTTGAGTTATTGTTATAGATACTTAATAAAAATTAATACACAAATATGGATCTATCGGTAGAGTTGAAAGCTCTTTGTACCATACTTTTGATGGAAGATGATAAAGTACAAATTTGCGAAGAAATCAGTGAATACCTAGTTGGCGAAAGAGAAAAAGAAGCATTTGTGTTTTGGTTGCTAAAGGTATTTTAAATATTTCTCTTTTATACTTCACGATACTAGCAAGGTTAAGCAAACCAAGATCTACGACGTACCGGCAGCCGAACTCAGACACTGTGATTGACTGATCGACTGTGCTGTTGAAAGTTGCGTGATATGCTGATTTCCAGAACGACTGCGCGACGTCAAACGTCGTAGATTTATACTATAATTATAATTTATACGCTACTATAAAGGAAGAAATTACCTTATCGGACAAAAAAATGTCGGACAAAAGTGACGATATTTTCCGGTGGTGACGAAAATTTTGTCCGACGAAAACGTTTGGCCACTAAAATTTTTTTACTGCTTTAAAACATTATAGATACTATGATTCGTGTGATTTTTATTTAAAAGCAATGGAAATTGAATTTTCGTCACATTTGTCTGTAAAGGTATCATGTTTCGCGAGAATCAACTTTCGCAACTTGAAGATTTTATTCGGTCAAAAACATTAACAAAACAATAGATTTGAGCTATTTTAGCGGTTTGATAACAGAGCGCTACGCTTAAAAAATTTCGCCAGATTAACTTTTGGTGGACGACTGATTTAAAAAAAAATTCGCAGGAAAGCCGATAGTTGGTCCTTTCAGTGTCACCTAAATTCTTCCAACAGTCAAAATCAAAATAAACGAGTGAATTTTTCATTGGTTGCATTCTGTCTTCGTAAGGTCTTACACAGTAACATATACAAAGCTCATAACAGATATATACATAAAATTATCTTTATTTGACTCAACAGGAGCTGTTTCCGAGTAAACGTTTTTGAAAAAATGATATATTTTTGAAAAAAAGTCAGTGCTTGTCGAAAAGGTGAGGGAGCTGAAGCCTCCCACCCCAAGTGAGGCGCCGCCCCTTTTCAACAACTCATCTATCAATGTGGCTTGAGTCCAAAATATTTAAAATCACAAGAAAATACATTCTCAACATTGAATGAAAAGAGGATTGGTAAACAGAAGCTTTGTAAAATTTTGCTTGGGTTGTAAATTGTGGTTTTCTACACTAAATAATGTTCAAATACTGCTGCTGGGTGAATGCATCGGAACAGCGTTAAGATGCTGCTGTGACCTGTTTTGGGAAAGCCAGACTGAGGATTTTATTAAATATTTTAAATACGCGCCTATGAAACGGATTTGAATCGGATTTGAATCGGATTTTTATTCGAGTTGAATAAGAGTTTCAAGCAGATTGATTCGGTGGTTATTGAAACGATTGAGTTGTCTATTAAATAACTTCAGGCGAAAACTCGAACGATTGACTCGACGATTGAGTTCAAAGACTCGTTGTGTTTAACGATTCACTTCAGGGGAATTGATATATTTATATATTCCATGGTTAATTTCCCGATGCCATACGTATAACTGCTATTTCCGTGGATTTCAATGATCCACTGGCACCGAGAAGATTTTGCCAAATGATTCCACTTCTTTCGTCGGCAAGAATTTCATCAGTAGAATATTTTTTTTGTGATGTAAAAGGACCATTCAGATTGATTTCTTGGCAATTATTCAGCCAGGGTCTAAACCACCACCCTCCACCGCATTGCTGCGAACAACCCATGTAGTTCTTGAAATAACAAGGGTTATTATTAGGATCTACGGAGAAGGGCATTCCATCATGGGCTGCCCAGTTACTGAACAAGGAAAGATTACCATATCCATGAGTTCCAGCATGAAGCTTGTAGTAGTTAGACTCGTTTTCAATCCAAAAATTTACAGCTGTAACAAATTTCTCTTTTCCGTTAAACATATGGCCCTCAATGCGAATCTTGCTGTTCACTTGAGTTAACAAATAGAGCATTTCGTTACCAAGCCAGTACTCACCCTCGGCATTGCCAAAACCATCTTTATATTCTTGCCATGTTCGATTAAAAGACACACTTCCATCAAGTCTTTTCTGGATAACTGTCCAACCGGGTTGAAATTTTTCCATGAGACAAATAACCTTCTTTACAATACCATTTATTTCGATCTCATACACGCCATCTTTCTTATAACCACGCTCGTACCAGTCTAAACAATCTCTTGCTGCTGCCTTTCCACAGCTGGTCACAGATTTGTAAATTTTGCTGTTTTTCTTGTAATGAATTGCTAATGAGTCTTTGGCAGATGTCTCAAATAGTCCACAAAGCCATTTAGAACCCTGATGGGAAGTCGTAGATTCCATTTGAATAAAGCATGCCTTTCTATCATGGCGACGAACTTTTAGAAGACATTCAATTTCACTGCTTGCATTCTCTTGGTGAAAAGTTTTGGCATTAAGAATCGCCTTATTTTCATCGAGAATTTGGTAGAGATCTTGGGAATTCTGTTCCTTGTTTGCCATGAAGACGCTAGAGATACTGCAGAGGAACAATAACATTTGAATGGTACACATTTCCATTTTGAGTGTGTCTCCGATAAACAAATTAAATATCAGATATAGGCTGGTTTCAAATTTTTGAGTTTTTGAGTTAGTATAAGTATTAGTTAATTTAACGCATAGCTTGAAATAAAAGATAATAGTTAAGATTAAAAGAAATGTTAAATAATAAGAAACTAATAAGTATTTTATTTAAACGCAAAGGCTTAATTTCGATCAGACTTAATCTATATTGAACAAAATGTTTCAAACTGTTCCTGTTAATGTTTTGGTGATTTCTCAACACTGCTGAAATATTTCAGTTCGTTTTGCATTAATTGTTAGAAGTGTTTTTCCTACTCCTGGAATTAATTAACGGAGTAAAAGCCACTTTTTTATTGTTTTTACGACGAAATAGCGAGGTTCTCCAAATTAATATTTTTTTGATAATTCATTTGAGAAGTACGTTTGTGCCAATTCTGTTTTGAAACAAAACCCTCAAATTATATACAGCTAGTGCGACGATAAACGAAAATTTCTGACTCAAACACACTATTGCAAGTGATATTTATCCATAAGCTCTTTTGAACTAATCACCGAAAGATCCCTCAGGAACCGTCTGCAGCTGACTTAAAACGTCTTATCAATGATTTTTCAACGTTCATGGATCGTAAACACCGTAAGTTAATGAAGAAGAAGAATCTAAAAGAATTTCGGGATTTTTTTCCCTACACTTAAAGTCTATTGGCAGACCTCCATTGGTCATTAATTTGGAAGCCTCGAAACTATAAACATTAACTTCGATTGTTATAAGTGATCCATGCTGATTGGTTAATAATGCGAAGTGATTGGCTCTTTTTCCTATTGTTGCGAATGCTCCGTATTTTACGATTTTGACATACTCGGTTTGGAAATGTGCCAATAGACCAGGAGTAGGGGAAAAAGCCCGGAGCGGTATATCAAGTAGAGTAAATTTCTCCTGAATTATTCAATACGCACACAAAAATAAACATCCATCGTGCATATTGACAACGCTTCTTTCCTCATGTTTTCCGGGAGATCTACTGGGGGTTTAACGCTCGTACATCGTTAATCTGTGATATAAATTCTCTTTGATAACTCATTTTTTGCGAAAAGCATGTAGAATAAGTCGCACCAAACAGTTTTATCCTTACGCCTCGTTTTGAGATTGAAAAGGAATATAGAGACAAATTTACTTTCATTTACAAAACTTGTGGCCACAACATTTGACTTGTTTTACCGAACTTACCCGAGATTTTTGAGATTTTTTTTTTTTTTTAATTTCTATCTATATTTTTTGGAAGTTTGTCCTGAGTTTTACTTGTAGCATCCCAGATCATGGAGGTCCCAGGGTTGCTGGTCCAATGAAAGTTAAATTTTCTCGAACCAGTAAGAAAAGGGTTGTAGAAGATGCATGAATCAACGATATAATCATACCTTAGTTTTATTTTCCATAAAAGAAAACAATGTCAAACAAATCTGGAGCAATCCATAGTATGTCAATCCCACGGGAAATTGGACATTCAATGGGAGATAATCGGTTTTGATCGATTGCAGGGCAAGGGACGTGTACCACTCGGTGGTGCATGGAACTAGGCGCTCCCTGAAGGTTACCAAGTCCGTAGAAAAAGCCAGGACAAAGCGGGACAGCTCTAAATTGAATTGACGACTAGAGCAATTGTGGTATATGGGAAAAGAAGGCATAAAGCTAACCATAATTTACTTGTTTATCTCTCAAAATCATAAAAAAACGTCTCCGGAGGAGGTCCAATTTGCGTGTCGCTTAAATAGAAATGCACTCCTCCACAAATGTTGTTCATGATTTTGCAAGTGGGTGTAGTATGATCGCAATAAAAACGACCAAGCCCCCTTTAGCCTTGGACCGTCACAATTTATGAAGTACAATCTATCACGGAATTTTGATATTTAAAAGAAGAAGAGAAGAAATATTTAATTGTTGATATGTGGCAAATGTAGACCAGTGTTTGTCTATTTAGACCTCGTCCGTACTACACAATCCTATAGATACGTTTTGAAGGCATCAGCTGTCACAATACTTGTAATTTATGACGAAAGTTGAACAGAAAAACACGAGCGTTTCCTTTGAGAGTTTTTCCAACGCATTACTCGGGTAAAAACTTCCAAAATTAAATGTTTTGAGGGAACAGCCAGGTCGTGCACTCGTCCGGAAAAAAAAAATTATCTTTGACATTTACTTTCTTCCCAAACTGTATAATAATATAGCACAAGAGTCAAAGGCTCTGCTAAGTTGTAACCATCGAAATCAAATAAAGAAAGGGGAGTATAACTCAGCGAAGATGTAAAGTGCTGGCTGAAAGGTTTGTTGGAGGAAAAAAAAATGAAAATGAACATACATGAACACAAACAAATACACATTCATAGTGTATAACAGCATTATTGTGTCAGCTCTCAAATATAATTGTATTGTCAACTTGAATTTAAACGCGTACCAACAGTCGAAGCTGAAGTCTCTTCAAAGACGAGAGGAATCATTGTTTAACGTTAACAACTCCGATTATGAACACATTCAACAAACAAGCTGTTATGCTTGTTTGGATGGCAATGTTGCTCCTGCTTTGGTGGGCTACTTCAAACTGTACGAACATATTGTTAACACTTGAAGCAATAAAATATTGGTTTAAATTCCTAGAGTTGATCTTTCCTTTTTATTCTATGGTCGCCAAATTATTTAACTCCCTGCCTATGAGTCTTAGACAAATAGACTCTATATCATCATTCAAAAAGTAAGCTAAAATACATTTAAGTGAATTTTCCTTTGCTTGAATTGTATTTTGTTTGCTTTTTGAATTGATCGGATGTTTTTAATCTAGGTTTTCTTTATTTTTATTGTATTCAATTTTTTGAATAAATTTTTATCTAACTTTTAATAATTTTAATATTTTTTAAGGACACATTTTGATAGCAGATTTTTATCTGAAATGTACATATCCTTATAAAATATTCATAATAATAATAATAATGATAATAAAAATAATAATAACAATAATCAGGTAATAGCAAAAGACAGCACCATATGGTGCTAGATTTTATAAATGTTCCAATGAAGATGTTAGGTAAAGGAGCAAGGAAAATATGTTATCATCGTCAAATTGAGGGTTTGCAAGAGTTTAATTTTGATAGGATAAAACATTTGTTTTATACAATAGTAGTCAATAATATAAGAATGAATAACCTATGACCATTTAAATAACAATGTATGTCGGCAGCCTTTTTAATATATCTTACTATGTATCAAAGAGTCATGGATGATTTGGTTGATTGAGTCAATCTTTTTATCGTTAATGCCAGCCGTCTATTTCTCACTGCATTGAGCGTCAATTGGAAACCGTCAGAGCGAAACAGGTGGGTAGGTTAATCTGTTAGTGCACATAATTTCATAATTTTTTTATACCATACGTTTAACTGCTACTTCTGTGGATTTCAATGATTTATTGTCCCCAAGAAGATATTGCCAAATGATACCTTGTTTTGTGCCAGTAAGAACTTCTTTGTCTGAATAAGGACCATTCAAATTTATTTCTTGGCAATTATTCTCCCAGGGTTGAAACCACCACCCTCCACCGCATTGCTGCGAACAACTCATGTAGTTGAAATAACAAGGGCCATTATTAGGATCCACGGAGAAGGGCATTCCATCATGGGCTGCCCAGTTACTGAACAAGGAAAAATTACCATATCCATGAGTTCCAGCATGAAGCTTATAGTGGTTAGCCTCGTTTTCAATCGAAAAATTTAAAGCTGTAACAAATTTCCGTTTTCTGTTAAACATACCGCCCTCAATGCGAATCTTGCTTTTCACTTGAGTTAACAAATGGAGCATTTCGTTACCAAGCCAGTACTCACCTTCGGCATTGCCAAAACCATCTTTATATTCTTGCCATGTTCGATTAAAAGACACACTTCCATCAAGTCTTTTCTGGATAACTGTCCAACCGGGTTGAAATTTTTCCATGAGACAAATAACCTTCTTTACAATACCATTTATTTCGATCTCATACACGCCATCTTTCTTATAACCACGCTCGTACCAGTCTAAACAATCTCTTGCTGCTGCCTTTCCACAGCTGGTCACAGATTTGTAAATTTTGCTGTTTTTCTTGTAATGAATTGCTAATGAGTCTTTGGCAGATGTCTCAAATAGTCTGCAAAGCCAAGTTAAATCCTTTGCAGTTTCTATTTGGACAAAACACGCATTTTTGTCATGGCGGTGAGCTTTTAGGAGACAGTCAATCTCACTGCTAGCATTTTCTTGGTGAAAAGATTTGGCATTTATAACCCCACCATCCTCCTCAAATATTTGGTAGACTTCTTGTATATTGTGATTTTGTTTGTCCGCCGTGACAATGCTAGACGTAATGCAAAGTAGTAATAATACAACTTGAAAGGTATACATTCTCTTGGGTGTTTGTATGAAGGTGAACTTCCCTTATTTAAATATCTGGAGAAGACTTTTACATAATATATAACTTGAGGAAGATATGTATATCCAATGAAGCTTTAAATGATAATTGACGGAACTTTTTGATCAATCTATTAATCAAAATGCTGTTAATACATACTGTTATTTCTCAATAATTTTGGTTGTAACTTTCGGCGTTCATTTTCGCTCTTTCCTGAAGAGCCTGCTTGGAATGAAAAACTTCTATTAATAATGCATTAAATCTTCACCACGTTTTATAATCTATAATAATTTAATGATTAATAATTTGACCAAAATTCTTATTTTATTGAAAATTGAAGTAGTGTGCATCTCCACGGAGGTTTATTGTTAAATTCTTTGACTGGCCGCGCGCCAATTTCAGACAAAGTTTCTTCTTAACAAAGTAAAAAGCCGTACCGTATGCAATTAAAAGAATGCATAATGTGTGTATTGTCATGACACATTTTACATATGTGACCTTTTCTTGCGAAAACCAGACTGAGATTTTTATGAAATATTTTATAACACGCGTACGACACGGTGTTTACTCAAGCGAATTGACTCTTTATAAAGCGACTTGCTCGACTTGTAAACTCGTGTTTACAAATCGATCTTGTACAAAATCTTCAAACTTAAACGATTGACTTGTTAGCCTGTACCTGACTCTACATACTGTAGAACACGTACCGCGGGAAATCAAATTTTCCGTACCGGTGCGG
>JAUBWS010109320.1:0-10179 GCA_032270445.1 Darlingtonia californica
GTGATACTATTTATAATCAAACTTGTTGCCCGAACCCGAATGTTATGTATGTTGGTTTTTTACATAGCACTGATGATGGTTTTACCGAAAAGCTTTTGCTAAATTTTCGATAAACCTTGTTGTTTTTATTGCTTATTACAATGAATAAGATAATTATGATAAAATCAATCATTCTTTTTTGGGTAAATACAGTGTGTCCAGAACAAAACGAAACCCAACATTAAAAAGGCTATAAGTTGTTGAATTTTGTTCTTTGCGGATTTTATATCGTTAGAAAGAAATTTTCCTAAGCTTTTCAACAATAATTGTGTTAGTTTGGGAAATTAACTTTTCCAGCAAATATTCAGGTTTCTTTTTCTCGATAAGGTTAATAATTTCCAAAACTTCTTGTAAGCACAAGACTTGATATAAGTTTTATAAAAATGTAAATATATTTAAACGACTATATTTAATAATTTCATAATGATCAATAAACTCAAGCTATAAATAAATCCTTTGTTTACGTCGAGTTGACTTATTTTTTGTCGCTGTCAAGTTTTTATTTTATGACGCACTGCTCCCTGACAAGCTTTAACCCTACCTGTACGGAGGGGGGGGGGGAGGGGGCTTTCTCCAGGGTAGATATTTCCAAAACGAAAAATAATACACATAACTTTTGATAGACAAAAGATATTGACATGAAACTTTGACAATAGTTGCATATCGTTAAAAACATCTGCTGACATCAATAATTTTGCATATGACGTAATTTTTTCAATATGGCACGACAAAATCGAAAAAATTATTTTTGGTGTTTCTGGTGCGCTATAGATGGCCAGGACTTGATTTTTTCCCAATTCTCATGATTTTATCATGAAAGCTTATCCTTTTAGCTTTCTAAATGTGAAAACAGATTAGAAAAAGCTCTTTTTCATCGGAAGATATGGCGATTTTGAGCAAGTATAAGTATTTTCTCTGTACTTTTCTATATGATGACGTCATAACGTGACCATAGCAACCATTACTTTTTGAGCATGATTTTTTTACTACTTTTATTGAGGACTAACTTTTTTTTACATTTCAAGTTTATATCATTATGCTATCCAGAGATATCGCCCTAGTAGCAGCCCCCCCTCCCCCCCCCCCCAGTAATGTCTTGTCTAGAATTTTCTTAATTCATAACATGATTTTTATAAGAAGAAAGTCTGTTATTACGATTCAATGGCTTTATTCAGCTTTTTCTTTATTGATCATTATAGATATACTTGATGGGTCTTATGCTAAGAAATGAAATATTAGTCCAAATATTTTTTGTGAAAAATGAAAAGTTATATATTTGAAAAGAGCATAAACATTTTCTTCTGGTCTAAAAATCGCATTCACTAACCATAAACATCAAAAGATATAGTTGCTTGAAGTTTGGGTTCCGTTTTTTTCCAGGACACACTGTATATTAAGCCTCTTAAGTTTTTCATGAACTGTTATCCATGAGGTTCCTGGCCCCTGGGAAAACGTCAGGGCACCATGCAGAATTAACAGTGATTAGTGAATTTCACTATTAAAATCGAAAGTGGAACTCAGGACTTAAGTTTTCGTGTTCAGCGCTTTAACCAGTTGATTATGGCCTCACTCGAAAGAAACTAAACGCAGATAGATGAGAGAGTAGGTTTAGCTCATATTGTTGTTAATCAGGGTCAATACAAATTAACTAAAAGAAAGAGATGTAGAAAGTACCGTATATTTTGTTTTTGAAAATAAGACCTTCGTCTCCAGGTCGAGGAGTAAAGCATCATGCACTCAAAAATATGCTGTACGAGATTTTTTGATTTTTTTGTGATTTTCTTATGATTTTTGATTTTTTTTTGTGATTTTTTCGTAATTGTTTTGAGTACTTAACACCTCGCTCCAGGCTATTGCAGTAGAGTCGATGAAGGCAAATTCTTTTCTGTCAATTTGTATGTGTCGCTATCTGTCACCATTTCTACGTCTGTTTAACAAGCACGCCCCTTTTTCTCGTCAAAAGAAGGAGAAAAGACAGTTGGAGCTGAAATTTTGCCAAATGTTGTATCATCATAGAGTAAGTTGGGTAAGTGGTGAGGAAATAATTTTTTGCATACGTTAGCAATAAATCAAAAAAATATGTTTTTGAATGCTGATGTCAGCAAAAAAATTAATATTTTCTTTAAAAGTTGGAAGATATTAACATTTTACATTTTTGGTCAAAACTTGAGCTTCATATCTTTTTTTCTATGTGAGATATTCGAGTTTTACGTTTTTTGACGTCCGAAAAGTTTTTTGTTAACTTTTCAAGTTGAAGAAAATTTGGCGTATTAGTACTAAAATCCTTACGATAATTCCCAGCCATGACAAAATTAGTTTCGACGCTATTTTAACGTACCAGTGACGTCACAACAATGTTGAATTACATACAATAACATCCCTTTATTTTATATATGTTTCTTCATTTTGTCTTACTTTTTAGTATAGAAGAACAGAAAGAGCGAGCTGGCTGATGTATAGGAAGTCCGAGGAGTAAAGGATTGCGTGCGAGATTTCGTCACAAGGCATGTACTCACTAGAGGACGATGTTAAGCTTAACACATTGTTAACACACTGATGTTAAGGCTTAACGCGGGGGTGTTAAGCTTAACTCTGCCTATTGGGGACTAGGATTAAGAAGCATCCGTGCCAGGTAGGGCCGGATATGGAAAACCTTTGTTGACTTAAAAGTTTCAACTCTTTTAACCCAAAGTGGCCCGTAGATAAACGCCATGCTAATAGTTACAGTCTACACTCTTGAGATACTGGGACCGAATATTTTGAAAGCACTTTCTTATTTCGATATTGGCCTGTTTAAGACAACTTTATTTACTTTCAAAAACAGTTGATATTATTTTGGATTTTTCACATAAACGGTAAATGATACTATCTAACTTTAACTATTCTGAGATGTTTTTAACTTTTTCATTATGAACCCCAGTAGTACTACCAAAGAAGAAGATTTAAGCTTTTGTTTACCTTATAAATAGAAAAGTACAATTTTCAATCCACAATTTGGAGACATTTCGTGCGTTTTTGATTGTTATCTGTTATGTCCGAAGAAGAAAAATCTAGAAAACGGAGACAAAATAAAAATCATACTTCAAGTAAATAGATATTTGTCCTCATTTTAAAATAAACATTTCAACAGATGTTTTAAAATCCTGTTTTTGTTCACTTAACCATAGTCATTATAAAAAATCCCGTTTGAGAAGCCGGTTGTTCGAGATTTATTGTCAAATTTTTCTTTGTATTTAACAATAGACGTTTTTTGTTTTGTTCACTTTTTGATCACGTTAACAACATATCCCTTTCCGATTTGTCAATTTTTAACACATGTGATCAAAAAGTGAGCAAAACAAACCAATTTTTTGACCGCAAGCTTATAATGTTGACAATAGATTCAAACAATAGGCTTCTCAACCGGGATTTTTTATAATGACTATGCTTTAACAAGGAAGAACTAACTAGAAATTTTTATTGCTTGATAAATTTAGAAGGTTGTGTTTTGTTGTGTAAGACATTCAGTATCCTGTTTCGTTTCCATCTGCAAAAAGCATAACGCTCTTTAAATCGATTCAGATGTTGATCAGAAAACTCATGAATGTACAGTTGCAAGGAAGAAGAATAGAACTGCGAGAACTTCAGTTGAAATACCATGCAACCTCTAATAGTGGTGTGCTTTAGAGATATACGTAAAACATACGCTTCCACTATAATGATTAGTAGGTTTGTTAACCTCTTCTGTACTTGGAATTTTCAACATTTTGGGAATCTTTGAAGAACATCTTTCCTATTGCATGGGTCGCGGTTCGCCTAAGTCTCTACCCAGGAGTCAAGGACAAATTTGAAATTGCATGGCAAATATGTTAGTCATCGGCACTTAAGTGGTTGAGAACGTTTTCAAGCAATCTAAAGAATCTTACGGAAGGGATACTTGAAACATTTTGATTGATGCCACAAAAATGGAAAGGATTATATTGAGTAAAATTCAGGGGGCACTTACCACACTGTGTTTACCAGAAGTTCCTCCCCTAGCCCCACAATCCCCGACGTATACTTCTCAGCTATCAGCGAGATTAAGCAAACCAAAATCTATGGCATATAACATTGCCAAATTACACACTGACCGATCGTGCTGCTGAAGGCTGATTTCCAGAACGGCCGCGCAGTGTCGTAGGTCTTAGATTTTAGTTTGCTTAACCTCGCTACTGTTTCTCACTTTGAGGTCGTAAGCAATTGTAAAGGTACAAAAATCGCTTTCCTTTGCAAAGCTGATATTGTTTAATTATTTCTTCTTTACGAGTATGAGAAAGGTCCTATTCCGCATTATTCGAGTTTTCTATAGAAACGCTTGTTACAAGTTTGGAAGAACGACAAATCGAGACAATATTTTGCTTGCTTAAACAAACACTTGTAACAAGCGTTTCTATAGAAAACTCAAAAATGCGGAATAGGACCTTCCTCTATGTGTTACTGTGTATGAATCATTATATTGTGCTGTAAGAAACTTTTCCAAAAAGTAATTTTTACAAAATTTGTTTTTTTGCGGGAGTTCGGGAAAATTTTCGGATATTAAATTTAATCAAGACTAAAGCCACGAAATTAAAATTTCATGAAAAATAGGAATATGATTAAACCACGAAATGTGACTGACGATCTACGGGAAAAGGGGGCATAAAGCTATCCATAATTCACTTGTTTGCCTCTCAAAATCATTAAAAAACGTATGTGGAAGAGTGCATTTCTATTTAAGTGACACGCAAATTGCGTGTAGCTTAAATAGAAATGACCTCCTCCACAGACATTTTTTCATGATTTTGCAAGTGGGTGGAGTATAATCGCGGTAAAAAATGACCATGCCCCCTTTTCCCATGGATCGTAAAAAATGTTTATGCTGAACCGTGAAACTAAATCACCACAAATCCTTAAAGTTTCTCTAAAACTGGGCAATTGAAATTTCACAACTATTCGATGCCGCAAAATTTCATACGGTTAATTATTAGAGCCTTACACTTTAGAGAAAGCCTTCAAATTTTGAAACAGTCACTTTTATTAAATGTGGACATTTTTAGTAGATAAATAATTTTGTTTGGATGGATTTTTCACAA
Source organism: Darlingtonia californica (assembly GCA_032270445.1). Taxonomy (NCBI): domain Eukaryota; kingdom Viridiplantae; phylum Streptophyta; class Magnoliopsida; order Ericales; family Sarraceniaceae; genus Darlingtonia; species Darlingtonia californica. Next base: position 5,130 of record JAUBWS010109320.1, read on the forward strand.
CTTTACAAATTTTTGGAGGAAAACGTTGAAAATGTTCTTAACTTATGTAATACACATCACTCTTGTGAATTGATAACAGTCATTTGAAGCCTTAAATTTTAAATTTATTTATTCTTGTGAATCCTTTCATGCTGTTCCATAAAAAAAGCTTGGTATCCTTACTTTCTATACACTATAATGCGTATTTTTTTCATAACTAAAGAGATGCGGTGAAAAGTTTATAGAAGGACAGCAAAATTACATAAAAATCAGTAAAAATTCTAGCTAGGAATTGTAGCCCTCTGGCTTGCGGGCCGACAAAGCAAACAGCGCGCCCGGCACATTTCTTCGAGCTGGTATAGCGCCATAATACAGGATGCATGTTTGTTTTCCTCGTGTATCACGCATACAGTGCATCTAATGTAAGCGCACCACACACGCGTACCATTGCCGCGCTTCAAAATAAGAGCAAAAGAGTTGTGCGAGAAAGAAAAATAAGAGAGCTGGACGTCCTAGCTATAAAATGTCATTCCGTAATCAGTTTATGCAAAAAAATAACATTTAATAATTTTTCATGTTTCTTCCTGGCTTGCGCAAACTAACCTAGAAACACGCGGGTCCAGTAAACAGGGTCTCGAGTCCAGGTCCAGGTTTTGTTTGCGGTCTTCTACCGAATCATAAACTTTACTGAAAATTTTTAGGTATCTCGATATTTTATTCTTCAGGAACAGGTGCAACACGTGATAAAAAGAAATTTGTTGTTTTTGATTTATTTTTGCTATTTTTAATTTTCTTTTTGTGAATCTTTAAAAGAGGACGAGTTGTTTTTGATTCCTTTTCACTTATTCGAAATCAGTTACATTCTGTACATTCATAATGACTACTGATGGAGTTTCCTATATAAAGTATGTTTCAGAAAAAAATCCACGGAAAAAATTATTCACCATAGCAGGCGCGGAATGGAGGTGTATCAAAATTTCAGGAGGAGAGTGATAAGTCATTTTTATCAGTAAAGTCGTAAGTGATTCGAAAGTTATAAGGAATTTTACCTGGATTTTTTATTGCTTGATGTTTTTACGATCATTTATCACTGCGGCTTGCAATAGCAATTACGCTTAAAGTTTTTCTGTCAAAATATTATTCCCTTAAGTTTATAGGCGCAAAGTTTTACATGGGAGGTTTCTTATAAAATAAATTTTGTAAAAACATCTTTAATCATATCAATTTGTCAATTATTTGGAACGCTGTAGTGAATCATTTTTTTTCGCCGACTTTTTTCTGAAACATACTGTAGTTTTGCTATCTTTCTGTGAAGAATTTAGTACGAAAAACGCATTTTCATTCATTCATTTATTCAACGCATCAGTACACATATATTATTTAAAGTGGAAATTCTCTTGAGAATATGTAAATGTGTTAAAGTGATTTTCACAATATGCATTTCCATAATCCTCAGCAAGATCCGTTTCCACATAAGTTGCTATTTCTTCTTTTTCAATCACAATCTCCTTATGTTTCATAATGAAAAATTGTGCACCGCGCCCTACCATTTTCAGAAACCATATGTTTATGTGAACAAGGAGAATTCTGTCACTCCATAGTGTAAAGTACTCAAGGAATCGCATGGTACTAGATTTTTTCGAATTTTTAGTGACGTTTTTGATTTTGAGTTTTGATAATATTTTTTTCAATTTTTCTGCTGTTATTTGGTTGTAATCTTTCCTCAAGTATACTGTGTTTATATTTTCTAGTACTTTTTTGTTCGTGTCACTTATCGCAGAATGTCTGTCCACAGCGTTCAAAACATCCGAATACGGGTCCAGTGCTCGGTAGAATTTCACGCTGTCTGTCGTTATCGTTCAACTTTGAATAGTGATTCCAGTGCCTCACTATACGAACACTAAAATCATTTACTAAGATGCTTCCTGGAGCCGTGGAAAATTGGAGTGGAAAGAGTCTCAAGTTCGAATCCTTTTTGAGGCTTTTAGTGGTGAATTTGCCAACCACTGTTACTTCTGCATGGTACCCTGAGGTGTTTCTAGGAAGGCAGAAACCCAATTGTTAACAGTTCTGAAAACACTGAAGAGGCTAGTCTTTGTAAATAACCACATCATTCGTTCATTCTCAAAAGTAGCATCAGTAGTGGAAAGCTATTAAATTGTCATTATTTTAACGCAAGAAAAATTACATTTAACATCTCCTCTGTTGTATGACGTAGCGCTAGACCTGCTTCGGAGCATGGATTGATATGGACTCGTAGCTCAGTGGCTAAAATGATTAGTGAACAACTCCGGGACCCAAGTTGTCGTTGCCGTCAGGAGATTCTGGGTAGTGAAAAGTCACCGTTTACCGTTAGCTATACAAGACTTTGTTTAGGTATTTCTATGAAGGCACCCTGATTGATAAGCTATTTAAGATGAACCACGAAGAGTCTTTTTTGGAAAGGAAGCAGCCTGTCATAGCAGAGTCACTCAAACTACACGGGAGACCATTTACCGGAGTGTATTCTTGCAGGTGTAGAATCTCATGAGATCCTCTGCGCAGACTAGTGTAACTTCCCATACTCGATCCGAGAAATGTCGAGTGCTTTGCAGGGAAGTAGTACGTACCACTTCTTAACTCCTTGATAAGACCCGGCCGGGATTTGAATCCACAACCTACCGCACGCAAAGCGAGCACTCTACCTTCAAGCTACGCGCCGGGTCCCGTATTCGGTAGAACTTCACGCTGATATTTGCAATTGTACTGCTACCAAATTGGATCTTTTCTTTCGATAAATACTTATAAGGAGCCTTTGAGAATTTGGAAAATTATGAGTTCTAAAGCCTGATTCACACTTGATAAGCAGACGATTAAGAAAGATGTGTATTGTTTTACAAAGCAAATTTTATTCTAAAACTACGTACAATAGATCCGCTGACTTTAGCCAATCAAAATAAGCGATTCTATTTGATATCTTTCCATAATTTCCCATAAGTTCCCACAAATCTAACGATAAAAAATTGAATTGTAAAGGTCATACTATTGTGGTCCACTTTATGCGTTCTTTTGAAAACTTTTCAAATTTGAGATATTTTCATGTGTTGGTTTTAAGCTATGGAAAGAGATCATTGCTGTAAAAGCTTTTTTTTGCCAACACATTGTAGCCATAATCGATTCGTGGCTGAGTGGTTAAGGCGCTGAACTTAGAACTGAGGGGTCTCGAGCTCAACACTGGCACGAGGTTTTCCAAAAGGGTTTCTATAGGTGTTTCCAGTAAGACAGGACCCTCACTGATAGCAGTTCAAAGAGAACTGAAGAGGCTATCCTGGGTAAAAATAAGTTCATATAAATAAATAAATAGCATTAGAAAGAGTCTGTTTACAAGTAGATTTTTCTTGCGAAACTATTTCCATATTGGTTTTCTGCTCTCTATTGTTGAGTACCGAAATGCACAAAATATTTTGAATTTGTCTTTTTCATCCCTTCTAATTGTTTTCATGACATCAAAGCTTTTACTTATAAAGGCAGCCGATTTCTAAAGAGTTTTATTATTTTGCATTGTTACATTAATGTAAAAAAATATTTTTCGTATCCTTTTATTGTACATTCTTGGTTATTTGTAGAGCTGCGTTCTTTCTACAGAGTATAATTTTATTATTTTAACCTTTCATTTTTAGACATATAAAAACAAACAAGTAATATACAAAGATACACAAGAACCAACCAAGAATTGATAAAGAGGAGAATAAGAATTTTACTTTTCCAGCATGAACCTTACTTGGAATAAAACTACGGTTCTATCAAACTATTCCAGTTTAGAGCCTAGCCATTCTCTTTGGTATGAATCTGCTTACAATATCGGACTCATTTTTATCTTGGTTCTATCAGTCTTTGGAGAAACCTTGCTGTTAATTCAACTTGGACGCATTCGAAAACAGTTGAATGTCCTTGACATACTAACAGTTCATATGGCTTTGATGGATTTGATTCTTGTGTTAACTTCAATACCGGAGCTATTGGTATACGATGCATACCAGTCATTTCAATTTGGAAAGATAGGCTGTAAGCTTATCCATCCTCTTGCTACCTGTGTTTACATATCCAAGGTGTTGACGTTATTAGCAATTGCTTATCAGACATGGTATGGTATCACCAGCAAAACAGCGCTCGTCCAGAGTAAACAAAGGGCTAGTTTTATCTTGATTGCAATCAATATTATCAGCATCACTACAGTTATTCCCTACGTGGAAACTTTAGCTTATAATAAAGATCAGACCACCGGAACGGCATCATGTGATGAAACATGGTCTCTTGCACACCGGAAGATCTACACTATGGCGTTGTTTCTTCTACAATACGGTATACCTGCTCCGTTGATGATCGTCTTTTATTACTTGACTTGGAGAAAGATCTTTGAATCTAAGAAGAACTTGACGATGCATTTCAACAATTCCTGTGCTGCTCTCTTGGACGATGGTGAGATACAAAATGCTACAGTTGAAATGAGGAGGATCTCGTTCAGCTCAATTAAAGTTCTGGTATCTAGAAGATTTTCCCAGGACACTAAAACAGTCCTTTTGAGTAAAACAGGCTTAGACAGTAAGCGTAAACAAGTATTGCAGCGCAAAATCATGTCAGCCTCATTCCAAGGCAGAGTATTAATCTCAAGGCAAATGCAATATAAGAAATTGACAAAAACGTTTACCTTGATAGTGCTTGTTTTCTTGCTCTTCTCGCTGCCAAATCAGCTACTCTGGGTTTACATTGACTTTGGAAGTGAAGGGAATATGTATTTCAATCATGACGTTTTCATGATAAGTAGTATATTGACTTATGCCAACTGTGTGTTGAATCCATGGATCTATGGACATTGGTACCGCAAGACCAAAAATATGTGCATATTTTTGCTTTGTTTTGGTAAAAAAGAAGTTGACTGTCAGTCGTCGGAAGAAACCTAAGCCAATGAGCACAGACTTTGGGAAGTTTGACATTCATAACAATACGTTGTTAAGACACATAGTGACGCATGTTGAGCATGTATATATGTTTTTTTCGGAACCTACAGTTTAAATTTAACTTTATATTATCT
>JAUBWS010109331.1:0-10179 GCA_032270445.1 Darlingtonia californica
TATTTGTGAGAACTAACGATCTAACTAATTAAAGATCATTATTTATATTGTTGAAGAATAAAAAAATATTCGGTTGAACTTTAAGTAATAAATTTTTTCAGTCGGGCCCTTTCAAGTAGAGTCGGTCGGATGACGGCAAACAAACAATCATTTAAGTCCAGCCTAACGTTTGAACGATTGCACCGTAGACATGAGAGCTGTTCCCTAGTGCATGAGCCGTATAGCTACTTGTTCTCTACCTAACAGTTTTAGCCACCGATAAAGTTTTGCGACGTAGCGGACGCCTTGTATAGAAGGTTACTGTCTGAGAAAATTAAATATATACCTGTTTCGAGATATGAAGCAATGTCGATAAAGCAAGTTGGGTGGTAGTGTTCAGTACAGTAATAACAACCTCATGAGATGGATAACTTGTCAGCAATTCATCGCAATATGTGAAAATCTAAAATGTAAAGAATGTTGTAGAATAATTTCTAGGTTTCGAAAATTGTTTGGATTTATAGGGATTTCAAACTGGGGACGAACACATACTTCATAATGGAAAATACAAAATTGTTTTGACCAGGCATTTTTGTAATGTCAATGTATTTTACAGAACGAAGCCTTAAATTGTCATAACCTCACGTGTGTCAGTCGATTTGACTTTAATGACAAAACGTGCAAATAGTATGTGATCAGTTTTATTAAAATTTCTGTTCATTTAAATCGCTTACTTCTTTGGCGATATTCGTGTCATGGTACATGAACTTTAAAACAGGAATCAGTTTCAGCTTAGTTTCAATTGGTGTAGCAAGTCCTTAAAACAATAAGAGCAAAACGTTCAAAATTAACGTTATAAGGATGTGTACAATGCAACTTTGGGATGGTGAATTCAATTACACCTTTCTCGAGATTAATTTTACCACGTATCGTCTCGTTTCCAGACAAATTAAGTTATGCAGCGGATTGTTGAACCAAATAATATGAAGAGCTAACAATGGCAATATTGGTTGTAAAGGATCAATGAAACCATTGATATAAAGCGGCCGGATCCGTAGGAAAACCTTTGAACCTGGTGGAACTCTTATCCACGATCTAGCCTTTCGGGGGCTTTCTACAGTGAATTTCATTTTGTGAACAACCTAAGTCGAGCGCTGGCATACAAATTGCAATAAGGCTTTGCTTCAATACCAGACCACTGCTTATAAATAACCCACATCAACGTAAATCCTGGTATTCTGGTTTTGAGTTAAATAAGGTCTAGGAGCAGATGTACACGTGGCCCTCCATTGTGGCCCTCCATTTTGGCATTCCATTTCCTGGTCTAGCGCTAATTTAGTATGTCCTAAAAAACGTAACACGTTTGAAGCTGTTGTCAACCGCTTTTAAGTTTTACTGGCCATAATTTACAAAACGGAGAAGATGATTTCGCCGACTATTGGTACGTGCCAGTTGAATGATTTAATTATCGACCAGGATAGCCTCTTAAGTTCGTCAATCACATGTATAAATGAGAATCTTACCTTTCGGGAAACACTTTAGTGTACCATGTACAATTAACAGTGATTGGTAAAAATTTCACAACCGTAAACTTCGCAAGGAATTCGAACTCGGGTTTCCGGTTTACCCTTCATGAGTCTTAACAACAACCAGTCGGCAACAGAACCGCAGCTTCCGTGGGTTTACTTACTCATAATTAAATTTAGAACGTTTACTTGCATGCACTAGTAATAAAAGTACCTTTGATCATCTCCGTTACTGGTTGCCAAATACTTGAAGCAAAATCTCTATATGAAATAAATAGATTAAAAATGATTATTATCGATAAAATAAACGAAAACCTTATCCCTCTTAACAATTTTCAATGACTTTGTGAGACGATTCTTCAAAAGCCGGTATAAATGATTAGTTTTCCCTTGAGGGTTAACCAAAATAATTCTGGTGCTTCGTAATCTTTGAATTGGTGAGGGGGAACGGAGGGGGCGAAAGTTTTTATTTTTCTGGAGGTGCCCTTCAGGAAGACGGGGGGGGGGGGGGGGGGGGGGGGTAAAAAACCCCCCCCCCCCCCCCCCCCCCCCCCCCCCCCCCCCCCCCCCCCCCCCCCCCCCCACTAAATCATCAGGGATCTGCCATTTCTTCAGTTTCTTTTCGAGGATAAACTCTACTTTCGTTGCACTTCAAGAAAAACAAAAATTTAAAGCTTACGCAATCAAATTTCTTCACCAATTAGAAAACAGTCATCCAGTAAACCACCCGCGAAATCCGCGAAAGATTTGAAATTAAATTATCCGCGCAATCAAATCCCGAGAAATATTCAAATTTTGCGGACAACACATCCGCGAAATTTAATTCCAATAACGAAGTTTCGTTTGGGGCTGCTGGAACCTCTCTTGAAGCCATTTTAGCTTCTTTTAAGAAAAGATCCTTACATATGAAATTAACTCGATAATTATGAGTAGTCAATGAAGAAATTAACTTTTTACCTTGATTGTTCGGCAAAACATTTAGTAGCAAATATGGCAGCCTCTACTTCTGCAACATCGTTGGAATCAAGGCTAGTTCTAATGCTATGATAAGAGAAAATTTGTTAGATTTGTTATATGTCGTTTTATCATATATCAGCATAATTATTACGTAAAACAAAATATTTATGAACTTCCAACTTTTTGGGTTTTTAATATAATTCTATTTGGAAATTTTCACAAAATTTCAGGTAAATAGCTTTTTAAGTTATAATTATATAATTATGCTCAATTATTGAACCGAAGGTGAGAAATATAAGCGTAAATTGCCTGGTTTTTGGCGCGCTTTAGCTAGTCAGGGCTTGAGTCTTTTTTTAATTCGAAGATTATGAAAGCTTGTTCTATTGGATTCTGAAAATGAAACAGATTTGAAAAATCTTTTCTATTTTAGAAGTTATAGCCACTCGAAAACGGGTATGTATTTTCAATGTTTTATTTTACGTGGTGACGTCAGCAAGTAACCATAGCAACTATGAATTTTTCAAAGTGATTTTTGCACTACTACTGTTGAGGACTAACTCTACATCAAGTTTCTCATAAGGCATCTTTACCCGCGGGTCTTTTAGCCCCCCCCCCCCCCAGCCCTACCGAACACAAAAATGCCCGGCCTAGCTAGGGTTAAGCCTCGCTTGACTATACCGTTTTCTCGATCCTGCATTGTTCAAGGAACAATTGAAAACCTAGAAGATCTTACAAGCCTCGCCACAAGAATTTATAAAAATATAAACAGGAGAATCGCAATTTTTATGGTCACTACCAGCCAACTTTTACCAACAAAACCTACCAGTGGTGAATATTTTTTCGATCAGCAACTATCGACGAAATATGACCAAAAACTCTAAAATAAGAAATAAAGGAAAAATGGTGATAAACTCTAGAACAATTTGCTTGTAAAATTTCGGGAAAATTCCTTAAAATTGTTTTGATTGTTTCTATTCGATAAGCTTTATGTTGTAGTTGGTCTTTAGTCTCCTAAACATTATGGGAAATGATTGGGAAGTTTGTTAAATTTGTAAATTGAGCTTAATATAATGACCATGATCATTTTATTGACAGTTAACCCTTTCATTACCAGTCACCCTCAGAGCGGGTGGTATACTACATCTCCACATCCAAGCAATTCTAGACCGTGCGACGCAATTTTTCTGAAAGTACGTTTAATTTTTAGTAAAAGTGTTTTGTTTTCATGCCTTTTTACCTATAGCGTTGTCTCCCAGGGGGAGATGTACGACTTACAATTTTGGTAATTAAAGGGTTAAGGTAGTTCGTATGTATGTGACCGTCTATGGGAAAATAGAAATGCCCTCCTCCGCAGACGTTTTTCATGATTTTGAGAGGTAAACAAGTAAATTATGGTTGTTTTATGTCCCCTTTTCCCAAAGACCGTCACATATATGAACCAAGAAAAAGCACGGGGATATCGCGGAAGAAATTTATATGCGACAGTAATCATAGACCAGTTTACTGTCTAGATTCCACATAAATAATGATAAGAACAGACTAGCAGGATTCTACGAAAGACAAAGGCTGACGTCGGATACACACCTTAAAGTGACGGATCTTGCAATAGGGTCGTTGCTGTGAATAACGGCAAAGAAACGACGACAAAACTCGTCAGCATTGAAGATTTTGTCCAAGTGCTTCTTGCTGCTTTGTATTGCTTTCAACACGCAAAGCCTTAAAAAGTTGGAGCTAAAAAAACACAACAAAAAGCGCCCTTAAACATTTTATAGTGCCTAGAAGGGTAGAGTTGAGTGAGTAGTAAGGTGAGCAGACACATTTCACGAGTTATTCCATGTACCTCATTCTATGTACAAATCTAACCACCAGAACGCTTGTCAAAACTTCAGAATGGCGCAAAACACGCGCCCTTAATCACTGGTTGAGACGCTGCCTTTAGAATTTAGATTGGTAGATTAAACCTTAACACTCGCGTGCCGTTGCCTTATTATTTTTGAGACCGACCCTGGTATTTCTTGGCTTTATGGTATAAATCTGTTTAATCAAGGTTTCCGATCTATGCACGTATATCATCACACTTTATCTGAGAGACTGATACTTAGCGTGGATGGCCTCACTAACCCAGAACCGTTTGACGGCTGATCGGTTGTTTGCAAGAGGTCCACAGACAGACATCTATCACAACGAATTCGTGTCCAGACGAGAGAATCGGTCGAGTAACAGTCTTCACTAAGTCAGTCCAGCTTGACGTTAGGATAACTGATTTTAAATCAGAGCGACTCGACATGACAGGAGCGGGGATCGAACCAGCGACCTCTCGCACAATAGTACGCCTGACTATACCACTGCGCCACCGCTTCTTTATTTACATAGGAGTTTTTAACCATGATAGAATCTTGTCATGAAGGGTTATTAATGACAGTCCTGTCTTCTTGGAAACACCTACAGAGAACTTTGTGGGATTAAGCTTAGAACTTAGAGGTCTCACGTTCGACACCAGCAAGAGGCTTTCAATTTTTAAAATAAACTAACCAGATAATTTTTACCACCGAAAGCCTAATGCCGGCGTCGAACCCAGGATTTCCGAGTTCAACGCACAGCACCGCCTTACCGGCTATGGATCGACTTCGTTAACACATCTCTCCTGCCCAGTCTTTTTATGCCGAAAGAAATGTAAAGTTTGATAGATAGGATGGTAAAGACAGAAACTTACCCCATACGAAATACATCAGCCAGCTTCAAGAAAGCAGAATGTACCAGCAAAGGGAACGGGTACTTTTCCAGTTTGGATGGCAATTGAACAATCGCTTCACATTGTTCACCAATTTTTCCACTTCGTAACCCTAAAATGAAAACAGTGATTATTGAAACAAGCTTTATGGAAAGGTAGTGTTAAGCTCAGTTTACACGACGAGCAAACACTTTAGAACATCAAATTATAGTTTTTCCCATTCTGAAATATTAAAATGAAAACAACTATTTTTAGAACTGTCCTGAACGACACATAGTTGTAGCATAACGCCACTTATATTGTCAATAAAGTGTTATACTAATTTTCTTAATAAGCATAACAGCTATAAGCATAATTAGAGTGAAATTCGAGAACAATTAAGCATATTGCTACCCTTGACCGTAAACCTAAGAATTAACCAAAATGCCAAATTTATTCTAACGTTCATTAGTTCATAAGGAACAATTCACTGCTATACCTTACAATCCTTAATGTTATTAATTTTTCGGATTATAAACAAATTATGTCCTAAGTTAGCAAATGATCTATTTAGGCGCAAAAATATTAACTATAACTTACGTTCCAAAGATGAACTCATCTTACCAAAATAGAACTATATCATATGGGTTTAATACCGTGTTCTCCCGAACTCAATCAAAGATTCTAACACCATCCAAAGTTTCAACAGAAAAGTTAAACAGTGTAATCCAAGAACGTGCACGTGTAAAATTTGTACTGTATTTAATTTCAGCTGGATTTTATTAGTTTTTAATTAGTGATTTTACTGATAGGAACTATTTGTTAATTCTTCTAACTAAGGAATTATACGGGTAAAAGATAGAGTGTTCCATTGCTTTTAAGAATGCTAGCGTCAGCCTGACTTCTTAAATATTATTGTTTGTTTAATTATTTCTATTGTTTTCTCTAAATTATTCACAGAATTCACAGACTCTTTTGTTAAATATTGTTGTTAAGTTATCTGTGTCAGCGTATCAACAGCACTGATTCTACTTATATGCACGTTCCTTTCCTTTGAATAAAGAATATTTATCAATCCATCTATTTTAGTCTGGGAAAAAAAATATAAAAACCCATATTTTACGGGAGATGAAAAACATGAAAATTTTATTCTAAAATCAATTTTTTATCCTGTTCCCTTAATTATTATTATTATTTATTATTTGAACATATTTACTCAGGATAGCCTCTTCAGTTCTCTTTGAACTGCTATCAATGAGGGTCCTGCCTTCCTGTGAAACACCTACAGGGAACCTTGTGGAAATTACGGTCAGGTAATTTTCACCACCGAAAGCCTCGTGTCGGCGTCGAACTCGGGACCCCTGAGTTCTAAGCTCAGCGCCTTAACCACTCGGCCACGGATCTTTATAAGCATATAAACATTATCTAACCTAAATCTTTCAGGAAAATTTAAGCAGTTTTTTACGGAAAATGGCTGTAACTTGCTGAGCATTTTTACCGTAGACCTTGACCGAGCTATGCTTATAAAAAAAGGAATTGGTGTATTTGCCGTTTCAGAGAAGTTCTCTGGAAATAAGAGGGCAAAAATCTGACGATAAATCGTTAGTATACAAAGTAAAATCCATACCTTTCTCTAATTCAAACAATGCTATATTGGCTTCTGAACTTTGATCTTGTTTAGCGGCGAAGTTGGTGGGTACAGGACTTTCAACAGATGTACGTACATTCAACATCTTTTTCACGTCTCTGGTTGTACCTTAAGATTGACTTTTGAATAAAGGTTTTGCTTAATATATATTGGGTTTATTTATCTATGAAAAAATACAAAATAAAAGTTAAGATAAATTACTTTAAAAAAAGAAAGTTGGGCGACAGAAAAGTTGCGCAGTACCGCAAAAGTTTCTTCAGCGATGTTTTTCAAAATTAGTCATCCACAAAGTTTCATTCCCGCGAAAATTTTCTCTTCCAAGGTACTATAAATTCTGTAATACAAGAGTTGTCCACGCATAACTTGAAATTCAAACCAATTTTTTTCAAAAGTGAGTCTTTTCCTTCTTTTACTATACTTTTTTTATAAAAAAACATAGCTCTTTTCAAGCCACTGTCCTAAACGGTGCTATCAGGAAATTCTGATTATATTTATTACAGACTGATGGAAAATGCATAGTTTGAATAGTATACAATTTTGAAAGTAGTGAACCCCACTAAAACCTCCCAACCAACTTTTAAATCTAACTCATAAAGGTAAGACCTTAAAGATCACCCATTAGTTGCCAACATATACCAGTGCTGCTGCTAAGAAAAGTGGAAAATTTAATTTAGTTAAAAGAATGGATTTTCCCAGATTTCGCTGTCTACAGTATCTTCCGCGAAAATTAAAAAAAAAGTCAGTCATACGCGACTTCCAGCCAAATATAACAATGGGGTTAGTCACTCGCAAAATTTAAAACATTTTGAAGTACTCAAACTAATCTCGAATGTAAAGCTTAACAAAGCAGATAATTTAGATAAGGACCTTAACTAGATTACTTTTCTATAATTTGTACTAATAATCGCTAACTGTCGGACGGCAATTCAGGATTTTCTGAAAATAATCACCAAAATTTCACTCATGTTTTGCTTAATTTTACAAATTGCCCTTACTTCGCTCTCGCAACTTTGGTAAAAATACTCGTGAAATTTTGAGGCCCTTGGCAGAAATGATATTAGTCTAAATCTAAACCTTCAAATAACAATTAAACATGTTTTTAAACGTTTATAATATACAAATATATGTTAAAGTATGTTATTATATCACTAATATATGTCAACATTAGATGTAAACATTCCTACCTAAGAAATTGCTTAATCAGTTAATTAAAAAAAAAGCAAATTCGTAGTAATTACAACAAAGAAAATACTTAAAATCATTGCAATTTTAATGTTTTGCGAACGATATAGTTAACGGATAATCCCTATTTTCCCGGCAAAATCCTAGTCAAACTCACATTGAAACGCTTGAAAAATTCTATAAGCAAATAGCGGCCAATGCATTTAGCAGATACAGTTTCTTTCACGAAATGTGCTTTTAACCATTTGTATTTAAGAATGTGACGGTCTATAAGAAAAGGGGACATAAAACCAAACATAATTCGCTTGTGTGCCTCTCAGATCTTGAAAAACGTCTGCGGAGATCATTTCTATTTAAGGGACACGCAAGTTGCACTGCTCCACAGACGTTTTTTAGTGATTTTGCCAGCGGGTGGAGTATGATCGCGGTAAAAATGACCAAGCCCCCTTTTCCCAAATATAATAAATAGACTCTCCATAAGTTAAACCTGCACAATTGTAGGATTTCATACAAACCGCTACAACGACACTCAACTGGTGAGATTTCTACTTTTTAAGTGGTTCCTTCATCAGAGGAAACTCCGGATGACTGAGACATAGGTCATTGGACAAAATTTTTCGTCGGACAAAAATGACGAAAATTCAATTTTTCAAAAACTTTATTTTTAAATAAAAATCACACGAATCATAGTGTCTATAATGTTTTTAAGAAATAAAAAATTTTGATTATCAAACGTTTTCATCGGACAAAATTTTCGTCACTTTTGTCCGAAATGTTTTTTTTATGATTGGTCCCGTCAATGTCCCACTTATCGCGAGTATAGATACTGTCTTAAAACAATGGTCCTGATAAAAAATTTGTAAAAAAAAAGAACAATAAAAGCAAAAAGAAATGGGGAAATCGGGATGAACAAGACTATCTATATGTACTAATAGAAGCGGAGAGAAATCTGGAAATCGGGATGAACAAGATTATCAATATTTACAACTAGAAGCAAGGAGAATCGGGAAAAAAGATGAAAATGACTGTCGATCAATATATACTAAAATGCTCTAGAAGCAACAAAGATAAAATCTCCTAAATACTTAAAAGTAATTTAAATTATTCACTCGTAAATATAATATATACATCCTTTAAACAAAAACTCAACCAGAAAACGAAAGTCCTTTCTCGCTTAATTTCGATTGTAATTCATAGCGTGAAAAACATCCGGATACAGGTCCCGTATATTACCGTATACGGACATGGAAGAAATTAGTCCATATACGGTGATATACGGGACCGTATTCGGTTGAATTTTACGCTGTCATTCTGTGACTCAAAAGCCTCAAATCTAGCCTGTAACAGATTCTACAAACAGTTCCCAATGGGCAAAATTAGTAAATACCCTATGTGGAGGAGTGTTTTTCTTTTTTAAACACTCCTCCACATGGTTTTTTTAACGACTTTTCCCACTGGGGTAGAACACGTTAGTAGACTTAGCGTGAGAAGACTTTTTTTCCGTGCCGATACGGCGGTCTGGTACAGGCTTCACAGAATCTTACGGGTTTAAGAATCTCTTCGTAAGTCCAAATCAAAAGAATTTTTGTTGGTGTTTTTACGTCACTTACATCTAAAGTAACGACACAAATCATTGCGAACAAGAATGATTCCGACATTTTTGCCTTACATTGCAACAAATAATTTCTGTAGTAAAGACCCATGCAAAGCCAAATTTATAACTTCTTATGTGGTTTTTTGCACAAAATGAGGCTAAAAACACTTTCTCGAACGAAATGCGGTAATTCGAAAATCAACTTTTTCTAGAACCTATTTCACAATTATTCAAATTTAACATTAGCATACTCTAGGGTACCAAATAATTGTCCCCCCCCCCCTCTATTATTAATTTCAAAGACTTTTACAATCCAAATTCGAAAGCAACTCGAGAACACGTAAAGATCTGCTCGAAATTCATTTAAAAAAAAGGCATGAGAAACGAAAAATATTCCGCATGAGACTTGAATTTATATCCATATACTTTTATATCATGAAAGAAAACTGTGAGCCTGAAGTATATGACAGCATTTTATCATAATTGTACCAAAAAAAGTTTTTGCGTTATTGGGGGGGGGGGGGGGGGGGGGGGGGGGGGGGGGGGGGGGGGGGGGGGGGGGGGGGGGGGGGGGGGGGGGGGG
>JAUBWS010109364.1:0-10176 GCA_032270445.1 Darlingtonia californica
CCAGGAATAAATCTTGCTTTGTGTCCAGTAAAACCGTAATTGCATAGGCATTTCAAGTTAGAAAAGGGTATTTTGTCTAGGTTTGTGATACAATAACCATTTCCGCATTCCTGGCATGATTCACAATGTAATCCCAGTCGTTGACAAACTAAAGGATCTGAAAAATAATGAAACGATTAAAAGAGATATGACTTGAGATTTTATTCGAAACTCATAAAGTCATAGGTTCAATAGCTAGTTTGAACTTAATAAAAGCGTGTCGATCCTTAACACTTGATCAGTGCAATTTCATTAAAGCAATGCAAACTTACTTGATGACGGAGCATATGTTTGTTTTTCTGTCGTGTATGATTTCGTCGTTTCTGGTTTTGTGGTATCCGGCTTTTTCGTTTCTGGTTTTTCTGTATAATAAGATTTCGTTGTTTTTGGTTTCGTTGTGGGTGTTTTTGTTGTTTTTGGAGACGTTGAGTATGTTGGAGGATCAGTCGACTGACCAGCATGTACACACTTCTCATTTCTGAATTAAAGAAAATAATTTTATTTTACTGACTTTATTCAGTATCTTCATAAATAGCTAAAAGAACAACCATGAATTCGAATCTTAATCATATTTGCTTTCTGGTGATAAAAACGTACCTAACGTATGGTGAATAATGACATGCAATGCTGCAGCTGTCTGCTCTGATTCTGTTCTTGGTAAATGTGGAGCTTTCCAAATGCCCAGGGATAAATCTTGCTTTGTGTCCAGTAAAACCATAATTACATAAACACTTTAACTTTTGAAAAGGTATTTTATCCAAGTTGGTGATGCAATGACCATTTTGACCACACTCGTCACATGATTCACAAACCAATCCAAGTCGTTGACAATGTATTGGATCTGAGAGAAGGATGAAGTATTACTTAGTGATCCTAGGTTTAATGAAATCTAGACTCGTGAAACCAGGATAGCCTCTTCAGTTCTATTTGAACTGCTATCAATGAGGGTTCTGCCTTCCTGGAAACACCTAAAGGGAACCTTGTGGAAATTACGGTGAGGTAATTTTCACCACCGAAAGCCTCGTACCGGCGTCAAACTCGGGACCCCTGAGTCCTAAGCTCTGCGCTTTATCCACTCGGCTACGGATCCGATCTAAACTCATGAAATCTTAAAGACACAACCATTAAAATTTTTGGATCCATTTGTATTACACTCCCATACATACACAATTGCCTTATCAATAGAATTTGTATGAAGAAAATTTGAGTATAGCTTACTGGACCCAGGAGCGTATGTCTGTTCAACCGTCGTGTATGATTTCTTCGTTGTTTCTGGTTTTGGTGTGTATGAAGTTTTGGTGGTTTTTGGCTTCCCTGTGTAATAGGGTTTTACAGTTGTTTTTGGAGATGTTGAATATGTTGGAAGATCAGTTGATTGACTAGTATGTACACATTTTTCGTTTCTAAAATCAAAAGTACATTATGTGACTGAAAAGATCGCTTTACTGAGAAAGCAAATTTTTCATCAGTTAAACGAAACAAAAATCGAAATCGAAATCATATTTGCTTTCTGGTGATAAAAACGTACCTAACGTATGGTGAATAATGACATGCAATGCTGCAGCTGTCTGCTCTGATTCTGTTCTTGGTAAATGTAGAGCTTTCCAAATGCCCAGGGATAAATCTTGCTTTGTGTCCAGTAAAACCATAATTACATAAGCACTTTAACTTTTGAAATGGTATTTTATCCAGGTTGGTAATACAGTGACCATTTTGACCACATTCGTCACATGATTCGCAAACCAATCCAAGTCGTTGACAATGTATTGGATCTGAAACAAAAATGAAGTATCAATTACGTATGGTTTATAAAGAAAAACTTAGATTGATTTTAGTCTTGAAAATTACAGTATTACAGATGAATTTTACAATTCTTGGCTGGTTGAGATTTTCGAGAAAATTTTAAAAACAACTAACTTGATCCTGGAGGATATGTCTGTTTTGAAGGTGTGTATGGCTTCTTCGTGGTTTTTGGTTTTGGTGTGTAGTAAGGCTTTGCTGTGGTTTTTGGTTTGGTTGTGTATGGAGTTTTTGTGGTTTTTGGAGCTGTAGAATATGTCTGGTGCGGTGTTGGTTTGATTGCTGGTATATAGCCTTCTCCTGCACAATGTGGATTTCTGAAGAAAAAAATTTTCTCTTAAAGTCCATCAACTGAAATTTATTGATAGATTGGTCAGACACTAAATTGTTAATAAGAACACTTCGTTTTGAATATTACAGTGGCATATCCAGAGGCAGTTTGCACTGGCAGGAGGAGAGAAAAATAGTTATAAGCGTCATTGAAAAGTCATTTTTTATCAAATTTTGGTGCAAAAAGAAATGCCATTAAACGGCTCGTTTATCTAATTTGGCTGGCAAGACCTACTCCGGGTATTTGGTACTAGGCTGTACACAAAAGAAAAGTTTGATGAGTATGAACTAGTCCCATTTCATCAACTATCTCTTGAATAATTTGCCTTATTATCCATTAAGCGGTTTTCCCTCCAGTTCATCAACCAGTCAAATACTATGAAACGGAACTGAAATGTTGATGAGTTATGTCAGTATTTTAAGTCAGGCTTAAATGTCAGAATCACATTGAAGTGGTCGAAAAGATGAGCTAGCTAGTTCCTGTGCTTTTAATCCAACACAGCATTTTCTTTGCAGCTTGTTGTTGCTGAATTTTAAGACCAAACTTCAGAAAATTGACGCAAAAACTATCAAAATGCTTATTTTCATGAGCTCTTTTGTTTCCTATTGTCATCTTTAACTAATAACATTTTCATGATATATAGAAGTAAGATATTTTGTCAGGATCTCTTACACGATGTTGTTTATGAAATAGCATGTGTTTGTAATAGCAAGTATATGTAAATATACCTGACACTGGAGGTGTAATGGCATGGTCTGAAGCAATTTTTTGCTCTGATTCTGTTCTTTGTAAAGAGGAAGAAAGAGTAAGCTGCATGTTCTGGAATATATTTTGCATCTTTACCAGTGAAACCATAGTCACAGAAGCAAGGCAAATTTGTGTGCACATTGGTAACACACCATCCCGCCTGTCCACACTGGTGGCTACATCGAACACAATTCAATCCAACTGCCCTGCATGCTGCTGGATTATGTGGATCTAAAAGAAAAAAAGAGGGCTCTTTAACACTGAACAATACCAATTTTTCTATTAAAAACCTAATCCATTTAACTTTTTACCCATTAGTCCAATAAAGATAGAGGTTGTGAACATCTAGCACCCTCTTTGCCTTTGCCTATCACCTCCAATAGACTAGTTAATTTTACTCTTACTGGAGCTTGTAGTTTTAATTTTGATTTCTTACTCCAAAATTTAAATCAATTAAAATTTCTATAAAACACACCACATAATTTCCCTTTAAGATTTGATAAACCATCACAGAACCAGAAGAGCCCTTCTTTGGTTGGACTCATCTGCAAACAATCTTTGTGTTGAAGTGAACAATAGCTCCAAAACAGGCATCCTTTCTTCCTACCTTGGTAAAAATTTCCTCTTCAAAGAGCTATGCCACACAGTAGAAAAAACAACGTAAAAAAACGAAACTATGCAACTTACTGTATGGCGCTGGCGGATATGTTGATCTCTTTTCAGTTGTTTTAGCGGTTGTTGATAAAGTCGTTTTAGGATATGTTGGATGGGGCTTCTTTGTTGTCGATTCAGTTTTTGATGTTGTTTTAGGATATGTTGGATGAGGGGCTTTAGTGGTAGTTGATGATGGTGGATAGGTGACTATCTTTTTTGTTGATGAAGGAGGATAGGTTACATGTGGTTTTGGGTTGTTTGCTCCTTTACCACATTTCGGATTTCTATGGAAGATTTACTTTATTAGCATAAGTTTGAATTCGTGTTATAATGTGAACTTAAGTTGATCGTATTAAGTAGTAATTTTAACACCTTCGTGAACCTCGCAGTAGTGTAGATTACAAATAATTTCATCAGATCCCACCAAAGTTTATATAGAATGATGGTTAAGAAACCTAATTAAAAAAATGAATTTTTTGGGCAAACCTTTTGTTGTTATGCAGTGGATTCCTAGTGGATTCCAAAAGGTTCAACTTTCTAGTGGGTTACGTTAACGGACTCGATAAGTGAAAGTGCAAATGCGTCACGATTCATGCATCTAGAGATGTTGCAAAATTATAGAATAAGAGCTAAGGACAATTCAAATGTCATTATTTATTACCTGATGACAATAAATAATGACATTTTAATAATTTATACGCTCGTCCTTCAATTTTGCACCACCTCTAGATCCACGCCTACATTGTTTGTCAAGGTTTTAATGAATATTAATGAAAATTTCGATTGATGTTTGCCACTTAATTGATTGATGGAAATGGCACTTATTTCCATACGACATCTTGCAAAGACTTCGGTCCCATTGGATTTTTAAAGGTGGGGTTCTCACTGATCTCAAATCCTAAATTGTCAGTAAAGAAAAAAAGGGAAGATAATGTTACCTGACATATGGTGAATAAAAACAGCCTTTTTTACAATCATTAGCCCGGATTCTGTTTTTACTGAGAGAAGCATAGCCTGTTGGCCCTGTAAAAAAGATAGCGTGGTCACCGGACCATCCGTAATCACACAAACATCTTGGCAAGTTATCCTTGGCATTAATGACACACCAACCACCTGCTCCACAAACGTCGTCACATTCAGCACATTCAAGACCAAGGGCTGTGCAGGTTAATGGGTTATTTGGGTTCTTGATGGCAGGGTTTGCTGAAGGTACATAGTATGGTGTTGTCGTTGGTGTTGATAGTTTTGGAGTGGTGCTCACAGATTCGGTTGTCATTTTTGATGTTGTTATTTTTGAAGTTGTTGTTATTACCTCTGGAGTGGTGTATGCTTTGGTGGTAAAAGTTGGAGGATAAGTGCTGTTCGGAGCATGTGTAGGATTTTTCCTTGCACAATACGGATTTCTAAAATGTCGAAATCAATTGTAAATGTTATGAACCATCAAGTAAACACGCCACAGAAACGTCTAAAATAAATCTTGAGTAATTTACAAATGATAGTGACAATGATACCAATCGTCAACTAGGTAAAATTACTTGAATTCTATAGCATCAAACCATCATGTAAAAATCCCGAACTTTTCCAATTTTTTTATCAAATTTCCCCGATTCTTCCCGAAATGTCTATTAAATTTTCCCGATTTTAGTAACTTTAGACTACTTAACTATGCCTGCTATAGGCTAAGACATCTTAAAGGGTGCAAATAAATTGATTACACTTTTGAAATAGCATAATGCTACTACTGGTTAACGTCAACATTTTGACACAATGGTTTTCCACGGCGTATAAGAAGGAAACGGCATTTAGGGCGTAATCTTTTGTTTGTTAATGGTTATCCAGTAGCAGTAATCACATGTTTTACCAAGGAGAAAATACGTGTAATTATCCTCGTCTTCCAAACTCGGAAAACTACACATTTTCTCCTGATTAATTGCTGATTGCATTTTTTAAGACTTGTAGGATTAATAGCATAAAATTCTGATCATTGTTAACATACTTTTAATATCGTGATCTGTCAGATACCTTTATTTTCATACAATTTCAACATAGTGTTCATAACAGGATGGGGTCCTAATTGACCTCTTAAAAAGACTTACAAAAGAATCTTGGGTAATAAATGGAAAATATAAAAAACATACCTAACATGTGGCGTATAATGGCAAGCAATTGAACATCCATCGGCTCGAATCAAATTCAGTCTATTTGCTGGTAATGAAGGTTTGTTCACATAAACAGAATTCATTCCAATCCACCCATATTTACACAAACATTTGGGTCCGTTTGCATCACCCTCAATGCACCAACCACCGGGCCAACATTGCTCACATTTCGAACAATTAAATCCTGTTCCTTCACAGAACTCGACATTATTGCTGTGACCTAAATATCAAATGTTCAGTTTTCTCAAAAAAAAGATGCATTTCACAGTAATTTCAAGAAGTCAATTTTGATATTGTAGACTTATGAGCTAACCTTGCGCCATATCTGGTGTTATCAGAAAGCTGACATAGACTCCATGTTTAACTAGTAGACATTTTTAAAACTGGTAGCAACAAAAAAATCCAAAAATTAAAGTTTTAGAAGAAATAAGTTATGTATGAATGTCTTCAAAGAATTGGAAGATACATTAAGCAACAGAAGTGCTACGAGCAATTTTTTTACTCCAGCTTACACGATGTAAACATTTTTAATTGTAATTGGTGATAATTGATGATGATCATTACTTACTGCTTGCAACGACACAACTTGCTCCAATAACAACCAATATAGCAACAAAATTTATATTCAAACGCCGCATTTTGTTTGATTGATACCAAAACTTGACTTCGAAGTTTACGGTTTCAATAAGACTGCTGTTTGGGTTGAATATGAATTAAATTTGAGCTTTTATACAAGATTTTCTGTAGCAGATCATCCCGTTAAATTTCAAAGAGTTAAAAATTTAATTAGAAACAATTACTTTATTATTAGAAGCAAAGTTTGGTCTGTTTAATTAGTGTGATCAATTTTTTGATCAGATTGAATTTCCTGCGGATATCATAAGTGCAGGCTTGACAAAGATTTTGAAACAAATTTTCAACTTGTGTTACATCCCCAAGGGAGGATTGGTGACTTGGCCATTGTCTAAAGATTACTGGATTGCTAAGTTGATGATTGACAGTTGGCGATTTTATCAAAATCTCATTACCGGATTTTATACAACAGCCCTTAATACACGAGTTTCGAATTAGAAAATACAGTGTTTTCGTGTAACAAAAGTCCTAAAAATGTCATGGTATTATACCAAGGGGAGAGAGGGGCACTTAATCAAAATGGGGTACAGGGAAGTGCCGCTGGTCAAGATACCCTTTTTATCTCATCCATAGTCCCACATAGGGTCGCTATACCCGCAAAAAACAGTCCCAAGTAGGGTTTTATGTGAAAAATCCCTAGTAGGTATATATTTCCAAGTTTAAATGAAGATTTATTGGGAAAAAAGTCTCTCACAGAATATAATTTTTTCACTTTCAGCAGTCATCTGACAGGATCCATTTTGAAACCTCCTGTGGCAGTAACCCAGTGAAGTACAACATGTTTTGCTTGGATAGTTTTGCCTAGACAGAAGTACAAAGTTTCAAATACTTAGGGAAGGGGGGTGGGGGGCATTAAAACCCTCCCTGAAGTTTCAAGTAAGGATATTCCAATCAATAAAAATCTCAAAATTCCCAGACATTTTATGACCTAACAGAAACTTTTATATTTCAATAGATTTTGGAATGCGACTGGTACTACTGTATTTTGTGCGAAAAACAAATCAAATAACAATAAATAATTATTTTAAAACATTTTCCAGAACCTAATAAATTCGTCATTTTGAAAAAAACATCTTCATGCATTCTACGAAGTTCGCTATTGATCCGATGTCATTATATTAATTTGTAGTAGACGAGGGGAGAAACCGCTCAATTGCATACCAGAATCGGCAAGCGAGAGGTCGTAAATTCAATTTCCACCAGGACCGTTACCTTTGGAAAGTCACATTAGCGCAGGATCTATTGAGTTATTTCCTCGAGGACTTATATATCCCCCTTATGTTAAACATTAGCATCACTGGACACTCTTACGGTGTTCATAATGGTAATGTTAGATATTAATAGATTGAGAAAATGTTTTCTTGAGAAAGTAATCAATAAATGCCAAGAAAATTTAATTCGAATTTATAGGGATTTTGGCTTCTGGATATATAAGGACGATAAATAATAGTTATAGAAATTTTGACTTATGTGAATACAATGACGATAAATAATAGTTTGTGGTATTGTAGATCGATGCAGATCATTAACTCCCTTTTAAAATCTAGTATAAAATAATGATTCATTACCCAGGGTAACCTAGTTTTCCATTTCAGGTTCAATATCGGTATTTCCAGGAAGTTTTTTTGAGTAAGTGACCACTAATGAAAGGCTTAATGTAGGTTATTCTAGTAAAGTAGGATTTCGTTCATCAAAGATATCAGAAGAATATGATAGAAGTTTCTTGAGTGACCACAAAATGCAGAAGGTTTCGTAAGGGTCAGTATTGTTTTTTACAAAGGTAGGGTGCCATGTATAAAAATTATCAGGAGATCAAGAGCTGTTTTTCTTTCATTTAATAGTCACAAATACAGAAAATTTGATAAGTTTTATCAATGTAGGTGTTTCTAGGAAGGTAAGATTTATTGGTACCTGAAGAGAATGTTTTCTGGTAAGGATAGCATTCAATTATGACGTCCACAAAAAAGTTCCAAATTTTGAGACCCCCTACTCCAGTCAACAAGCGTTCACATCAAGTTTACCTTCCCCCGTTTTTAATGTGGACGTCCACAAAGTGGGAATAATAAATAAAAAAGATGGTTCTCTCCAAATTGCACTTTTAAAGAATATTTTTGGTATTATCACAATGAAATTCAAAAATACAATTGGACATCCCCTTACTGAAACAACTCCGCCCCCCCCCCCCCCCACCTCCTTTTTCACCATCCAAAACTATCCACAATTTTAGCTTCTTATTTTTTTACCCCCCCCCCCCCCCCTACAGTGTGGACGTCATACTTGAATGTTCCTAAGGATTATTGTAGGTGATTTCAGAAAGGTAGAATTTTATTGATTAAAAACATCAGATGTCTTTAAGTAAGTCAAACAAATGTCAGTATAGATAGAATTTTATTAGAATCAATAGAAATTCTGTAGAGCATAATAAAGAGTCATCCTGGGTAAATAATCGTTTATGGTAGTGTACATAATTTCTGATATTTACGTTTCCTCCTAAGATGGATAGAAAGAAATACCAGAGGGGATGATCTAGTTATGTAATGCTTTAGGGTTGCTAGAGATTTCCGTTACTCTGTTATTCTTACAATTATGTTCTTATATGTGTAATTGTTATGTTAATTAAAAAGATACTAATTATAACGCATGTTTCAAATATAAAATTTTACTGTAATTTTGTACAAAATCGCTGTTGTTGTTGTTTTTATCAGACTGAAAGACTGTGTCTTAACATTTTTTACATTTTTTTAATTGTCTATAAATAAATCCAATCATTTGAAAAATTGAATTTTCTTTAGAAATTTAGCATTTACCTCTTCTTTACTTTTAATTCTCGTTCAATGAATCCAACCAAATCAAATAAACATTCCGTTTCTTACTTTGCTACATGACAATATAAAGGAATTTGTTCTTCCAGGCAAGATACGCGAGTGCGCAGGGGCGGATACAGACTCTTCAAACCACCATGTGAAAATCCCGAACTTTTCCGATTTTCTGATTAAATTTCCCCGATTCTTTCCGAAATGTGTATGAAATTTTCCCGATTTTGGTAATTTTAGACTACTTAACTGTGTGAAATTACAACTTTCACATAGTCTCTATCCGCCCCTGGTGCGGACCACGATAGTTTGTAAGAATGTAAGGATGTTTTTTAATATTAGAATAAAACACATAACGAAGTCATTAACCCTATAACTAAAGGGGGAGCGGGTTCGACCTGGGCGCCGGATTTTACTCGATAACTTCACGAAAAACTGACAACGCACTTTGAAACATCGTGATTTTTCATGAAATTATAAAAGACTATAAAAAAAAGCTATAAAAAATTTTAGAAGGGTCGTTCCATTAAATTTCGGTCTTTGGCCAAATAGACCCACTCGACTACCTTATTCGGATTAATTTTGGCGCGGATTTAATTTGGCGCAGCGAAATGTTTTTTAAATTTGGCGCGGATTTAATTTGGGGCAACGAAAATAATAGAAAATTTGGCGCAGATTTAATTTGGCGCAGCAAAAAAAACTGAAATATTGGCGCCAATTTAATTTGACGCAACTAAAACATTTTCGGTTAATTTAAGGAAGTATGAACGATTTAAAAATGTAAAACAAGATCAATAATCACATCTTTTTATATCAACATTCACTAAGTTAACAGAAGACTACAAATGACCTAGGTATATCGTACAACACATTGTAAAAGTCTTGTTTATCTTATCATCCTCATCATCAAAGAGCACAAGTGATATAACTATTGACTGAATTTTGGATCGTAGTTCGTTCTTCCATGTGGTGTTTTTGTAATTTTCTAACGAGATGAATA
>JAUBWS010109375.1:0-10176 GCA_032270445.1 Darlingtonia californica
CGCAATGAATGAATAACAACTTGATAAAATATAGCTTATTAAAAGTTGGGTTCCGTTTTTTTCAGGACACCCTGTATTGCAAATAATTGTCTTTTTAATAAGTAGTAAGGAATTAATTTCCACGGATTTAAGAGCACAATTTCGCATAAATTCACTTGCGAAAAAATTGAATTATGTTTCATAATGTAACTTTGGCTAACGATTCATAAATGAGAGTTGTAAAGGATTTGCTATATCATATTTTCTTCTGTACAGGGTGTCCAAGAAAAATTCAGCCCGTGTTTTTTTTATCCAATTTTAGTGATTTTTATACTATTCGAAAGAATTCATTCCATTTATCAAATGATGTCAGTTATAATCTATTTAGTTAGATATTTTACGGATAAACAAGAATTTATTCCACTGTTATGGTAATTAATTTCCTAATGGTTAATCAACACGGCAATTATTCTTGGACACCCTGTATATACAGTATATATATATATTTTTTTTTTGTAATTACAATAAAAAATAAATTACGAAACATAAAATACGAACTAAACAATAATATAAAAAAAATAAAATAAAGCTCTTCAATTTGTCGTCGGGAATGTGTTTTTAGCCAATCTAGAGGGATCAAAGTTCAAAATTTTCTCTGGCGCGTCGAACCCAACCATGGTGGGTCCTCCTACGTTACAAAACCAAGCAACTTCTTTGCCGGGTATGCTTGTTAAAGTATAGCTTACACTGTCGGAAAATTTTCAATATTTTGTCGGCAAATTTGACAATTACACCCCTGGAGAAAATGTATCGCCACGGCCCTGGGAACAGGTGATTATTGCCCTACGCTGTGTGAAATTGTTATAACACTTGACCCCTCTCCCCCGTCCATGACGCTCATAGAGAGTTTCTAACCAGATACAGAGAAACAGAAAATTAAATTAGGAATCAGAAATATAACATGGTGAGGAAAATAAATACAAACCATCCCTAAACCAATTGCTAAATTTTCAAATCTTTATAAGTTAATTAATGAAATGTCCAGTCTCTCCTTGCTCATGCAAGTTTTACTATGAAGAATTAGCCATTTTTCTAGATAAAGATGAACCTGTATTGTGTCCATTTGGTTCACCAGAGAGGAAGTAACAAATGTCTTGTATGCAATAAAATTCACTTGAGCCACAACAACTTACGCAGTTTCCATGGTTCTTACAAGTCAGCTGTCCAAGACTACATTTAAACACTTCACAAGTTTCTCGACGATTTCTCAGTAACGGAAACTTCTCAACAGCATTACTATGATCCTAAAACCAAAATGCCTGTGTCACTTCATATTCAAAAAATGAATTCACAAAGTCCTGTCTGAACATGTAAACTAATATTATGAAAAAAAAAACGCTTGCTGAAGATTTTTAACGAAATATATGTGTTTTTTGTTTGAATATAATAATCAAGTCCTATAAAAATAACCTTAAGTTTAAGGCCTGGAGATCATGGCAGTGCACATAGAGCTTATATGGAGTTAGAAGTTTCTATCTCAATACATGCTTTGAATTTATTCCTTTAAGGCATATCTATACTAACGAGTTTTGCAGCTCTTTATCTTGCTTTCCAAACTAAAAAAAACAGCCGTAAATAGACGTGGGTAATAAGTAATAGACGTTTTTTGTCCTAATACGTCTCGTTTTCAACACTATATGCTATGATGATCAAATCCTGTGTCATTAGTGATTAACACTACGATGTTTTTAAATTAAAAGTGCATCATAGATATGAATCGATTAGTAGAACGAGACGGTGTAGGACCAAAAATAAACTGGGAAAACATCTATTCAGTACCATACCTCTCTTTTGGCAGCTGAGTCCACTATTTTAGCAGCTTGGTCCTTTATAT
This sequence comes from Darlingtonia californica, assembly GCA_032270445.1. Taxonomy (NCBI): domain Eukaryota; kingdom Viridiplantae; phylum Streptophyta; class Magnoliopsida; order Ericales; family Sarraceniaceae; genus Darlingtonia; species Darlingtonia californica. The sequence continues at coordinate 1,874 of JAUBWS010109375.1, forward strand.
TAGCATCTGAGTCCTTTATTTTAGCTACTAGGTTCTTTATCTGAGTAGTTCGGTACTTTCTTCTAGCTACTGGGTCCTCTCTGTTAGCAGCTTGGTCTTCTCTTCCTGATGGTCCACCAGGGTTGTAATGACATATGTTATCACCGCATTCATAATTACTCGACTCACAACAGCTTTGGCAAAACCCATGGCCCGTACACGTTAGCTCACTAAGATTGCATTTATACGACTCACAGGTTTGTCGACGATTTCGCAAAAAGGGCATCTTGTCAACAACATTACCATTACCTATAACCTAATAACCGAATATGAATAACCTGTATTTACTTCATATTAAAAAGAAAACAAATGCCGAAGAAATGCTTACAGACCCTTACAGATTTGTCAATGTAAAAAAACATACCCTTGGTGGCCGCACATACTCGTATGCAAACATATGAGTGTTTTTATCCTGTCACAGCTGTGTATTTTAGAGATATGGTCGACAATCTTCAAATTTGTACAAAATGTCAAATTTAGTAAGCATTTGGTTGCACTATTTAGATTCCTTTTTATTATAAAGTATTTCATTGACCGATTTGTAACATTCCATCAAAACACTTCACCAATGAAACATTAAACATGGGCTTAAGTTGTTAAGACCTTTCACTGTTCAGAATTTCAAGCCAACACCACTTCTTGTTCTTTAGATCTTCAGCATCATGAATTTGTATCTTACAGACCGGTTTGTAAGATAGACAATAACGGTAGAAACCGAAAAAATCAACTATTAATCTCACCTTGATACTCTTGCCATCCAAGAATTGAAAAAAGAAAACCAAAAAAAGACATACGACCATCATTTTTTCAGCAGCAATTTGGAAAACTGAACCTAAAAACTTGAGAGGTCTTGGTGGCAGGCCTCTATTATAGTAAAATGAGGAGAAAAAAAGTTGATGGAGAATAAAGGGTTCCAATATTGTGCATGTATTTTTAAAGAAGCCACATTAATGGTGTGAAAAAAGGAAATTGAGAGGGGGCGAGATCCAACAGTGAGAACGCAAAAATCTTTTGATTGTTTTTCTTTTTGTTCGCGGACGAATTCAATCCAAATTAGCACATCGTTAAATATATTAGCACAGTCAAAATATATATCGATAATTATTCAATAGTTAATTTGACTAAACCTAAGTAGGTGCTATGCTTACACATTCGGGACGTCAATATTTATCATACATCATCACTTCTTTGTTCTTCAGGAAAAAAGCCTGTTAAATTTAATTTGGATAGTCAAGGCAAACATACGTTCGTTGCGGAATTTAGTTTTAGAGTTAAAGTGTTGAAAAAAGAAAAAAATGTCCAAGACTGATATGGGTACATTCATACCTTCAAAATTCCTCTTTCAAAGGTGGACCATTGAAAAATTCCTCTTTCAAAGGTGGACTATTGACAAATTCCTCTTTAAAAGGTGGACCATTGACAAATTGCAGAAAATACCATTATTATTTGCTCAAATCGTTACATAAAAAATTGCTCAAAGAGTTGCGAAGAGGATTTTGGATACGCTAACTACTTCTGTGCCTGGAATTTTCAATATTTTTGGAATCTTTGGACTGCTCCCTAGTGCACGGGTCGTGGAGCTTGTAGGTACTGCAAAAACATTTTAGTGGTTACAGTAGGTAAAATCACGCTCTCAAGTATATTAAAACCGGATTTTATAATCGTATGCACTTCCATCCCTCAAATAATGTTTATTTATGACTCAAAAGAAGCGTATCACTAATCAGATCTTGTCATCAAAATCAAAAATTAAATATATCAAAATTTGAAAAGTGATACTACCTTCAAACTTTCACTAAAGCTGTACAAATATATAACATTAAACAAATTCAAAATAAATTCAAAAATTCAAGTTTTATACTGATGTCAGCATAAATAGTTATCAAAAAAAGCCCAACCCTTGTAGGGTTAACATCGAAAATGAAACATCACGAAACTTATAATTGCTCTTGAATGAGTTTGTCAGCTATCAACATCTTGATCATTATTGTTTTCATCAAATTCATTTTATGGCTTCTTTAGAAAAGTGTCTTAATTAACCATTAAAAAGATAAGTTAACTTTTTATGATTTCAAAATGCGTTGTATCTTGCTAAAAAATCATTTTCAAAAATTAAAACTTTTATTTTTGAAAAGCTTATAATAAATCCTTTCTAATGGTACAAAAAACGCTAAATTTGAAAAATTTATAAAAAGCTATAGCTGTTTTAAATCACTGGCCAAATCTTTCTTGAACACCCTATATATTTCTTTTGTAACTACAATTAAATTTGTTTAACAGTCAAAAATAAAGTACGAAACATAAAATACAAATTAAACAATAATATAAAAATAATGAAATAAAAGCTCTTAATCAAGTGGCAAGTTGGTGTGGAATGAGTTTCCTAATACCCCCTGGTACCAGTCAAACATCCGCAATTTTTGTCAATCCTATCAAAAGTTAACCGGGGATAGTTTTTACCCCACCCCCATTCATTCAACGTCCATAAAAAAGCCCATTCAGAATAGGGTGAAAATATATTCGTTAGTGGAGACGATGGTAATGAATAACATTTACCACTAATAAATCTTTGAAAGAATCATAGCTGGAAAGGGTAGTAATCAATGGGGTTAGGGATGCATTTATAAAAATTGCTTGGGGAATGCTAGTAGTCGGAAAGGGTAATGTGAACATTTAAAAAGTAACAAAAACTTTCAAACGGGCTTTGGAACAGATTCAAACTTTATATACGCAGTTAAGATGGTAACAAGGCATCATACGCAATCGCATCATTTGTAAATTTAATTTGGCGCCACCCATGTTTTACGTGGATGCTTTTTCCTAACCCAAGGAAAGCCTTAGCCAAGTTATTTCAAATTTCCAAATTCTTTTCTAAGTTTAGTTAGTTTAACTGCTTAAATTCCGGGGGTGGGTAAAGGGAACATTCAACCGTTACATAACGCACTTTTTGGCAAAATTTCCACCCCCCCCCCCCCTTCCCCTTGTAACAGAACCCTTAACCCTGCCCTCTACCCGTTACGTAACAAAAATCCACCCGCCCCCCCCCCCCCAAAGTTTAATTTTTATACGAGAGATCTCGTTGAAACTTTAGTAAGTAGTCGCTGAAGGCTTAAATATCATTTCTGATGGTATAATTTTAAGTTCCGTGATTTTTAAAAGACTACTGAAATTAACGAATTACTCAGTTACTTGAAAGAAAAAATATCTTTGAAAGCACAAAATGGTGAATGTAATACTGAATAGAATATCAGAAATGTGCAAACAACATGCAAAAGGTGATTATTACCCTAAAATACGCTACAATTACGGTACGAGAGTATTTAACCAAATAGAGAGAAACAGAAAATGAAATTAAGAATCAGAAATACAACATGGTTAGGAAAATAAATACAAACCACCTCTGCCAAGAAGTCAATGTATTGCTTAGTTTTAAAATCTTTATAAGTTAATTAATGAAATGTCCAGTCTCTCCTTGCTCATGCAAGTTTTACTATGAAGAATTAGCCATTTTTCTAGATAAAGATGAACCTGTATTGTGTCCATTTGGTTCACCAGAGAGGAAGTAACAAATGTCTTGTATGCAATAAAATTCACTTGAGCCACAACAACTTACGCAGTTTCCATGGTTCTTACAAGTCAGCAGTCAAGGATAGCATTTATACGACTCACAAGCTATTCGGTGATCTCGCAGTAATGGCATCTTTTCAACAGCATTAGTTCTAGCCTACAATCGAATACAAAAAGCCTGTGTCACTTCACATTCAAAAAATAAATTCACAAATTAACCAAGTCCTGCCTGAAGATGTAACGTAATGTTATGAAAAACTTCGCTTGCTAAAGATTTTTAACGTAACATATGTGTTTTATGTTTGAATATAATAACCAAGTCCTATAAAGGTAACCTTAAGTTTAAGGCCCAGAGATCATGTCAGTGAAAATAGAGCTCATGGAGTTTAAAGCTTCTACGTCTCAATACATGCTTTGAATTTATTCCTTTAAGGCATATCTATATTAACGAGTTTTGCTGCTCTTTATCTTGCTTTCTGAACTAAAAACAAACAGCCATAAATAGACGTGGGTAATAAATAATAGGCGTTTCTTGAGCTCATTTTTTGTCCTAATTCGCCTCGTTTTCAACACGATTTGCTATGATTATCAAATCCTGTGTCATTAGTGATTAACACTACGATGTTTTTAGATTAAAGGTGTAGATATGAATCGATAAGTGTTCTTTTGTCTTCGATATTTCGATTAGAACGAGACGATGAAGGACCAAAAAAAAACTTCGGAAACATCTATTCAATACCATACCTCTCTTTTGACAGCTGAGTCCACTATTTTAGCAGCTTGGTCCTTTATTTTAACATCTGGGTCCTTTATTTTAGCATCTAGGTCCTTTATTTTAGCATCTGGGTCCTTTATTTCAACAGCTGAGTCCTTTATTTTGATAGTTGGGTTCTTTCTTTTAGCAGCTTGGTCTTTTTCTTCTGGTCCACCAGGGTTTTGATGACATATGTTATTACTGCATTCAAAATCAACCGACTGACAACAATTTTGGCAAAAACCATGCTCCAAACAAGTCAGCTGTGCAAGATAGCATTTATACGACTCACAGGTTTGTCGACGATTTCGAAAGAAGGGCATCTTGTCAACAACATTACCATTACCTTTAACCTATTGACCGAATATGAATAACCTGTAATGGCCTCTTGCCTCCAAAACGACGGTATGTGCGGCCCAGCAAGTTTGACGATCGGAAATCAGAGCAGCCTTACAGTGCATTTTCAGTAAATTTTTGTATCCTCCCGGTGCCGTAAAATGCTCATTTTCCTTTCTGATTGCTGCTTTTAGACCCTTACAGTGAATTTTGTCAACGTGAAAAACATACCCTTGGTGGCCGCACATACCTGTATGTAAAAACATACGAGTGCAAATCTAATTTGTTTAAATTAATGTAAATCACAAGCAATTGAGCATCATACTTTTGTTTTAGCAACTTGGTCTTTTCCCTGTTTCGGTCCTTCGCTGCCATTAGTAGTACATACATTATTTATGCATTCAAATTCACTCGAGTCACAACAAATTTGACAAAATTCATGGCCCGAACAGGTCAGCAGCCCAATATAGCATAAATACGGCTCACAGGTTTGTCGACCATATCGCATAAATAGAAATTTCTCTACATCATTATTGTCCTATAACCGAATATGAAGAAATTTGACTCCTGATTTTTATTATTTTTATCCTTTAACCTATGGGGCATTTAGGGAATATCACTCTGATTGGTGAATATGGTCTACAATCTTCAAATTTGTACAATATGTCAAATTTATTAAGCATTTGGCTGCACTATTTAGATTCCTTTTTCGCTTTTTAGTACTATAAAGTATTTCATTGACCGATTTGTAACATTCCATCAAGACACTCTAATGAAACATTAAACATGAGCTTAAATTAAGACCTATCACTGTTCATAATTTCAAACCAGCACCACTTCTTGTTCTTGAGACCTTGAGCATCATATGAATTTGAATTCTACAGATCGGTCTGTAAGATAGACAATAATGGTAGAAACCGAAAAAAATCAAACATCACACATTATTACCAAATTGAAGCCCAGTTAATCTCTTAGAACATCTAGAGGTCCCGGTCTGTAAAATCACAAAAAAAAACAGGTGGCAAAATTAAAAACAGGTACCAACTATTTCCTTTTGTGAAGATGTATTAGCATTCAAACTTTCAGGTCTTTGAGCCTTATGGTTTCAAAGATCTTAGGTGCAAGGGAGGGGGATGGGAGGGGATATTTTGAACCTATGACAAAATGTCGGTGAACTTAGAACTCTTAGAACCCCGAGTTAAGGTAATAAAAACTCAAACGTGATTAGTGTGGATAGGAAAATACATTAGGCTGACGTAATAAAAATTATTATAGTTTTTGTACTACAAACGTAATCTCACCTTAATACTCTTGCCATCCAAGAATGGAAAAAAGAAAAGCAAAAAGAGACATACGACCATCATTTTTTCAGCAGCCATTTGGAAAAATAAACCTAAAAACTTGAGAGGTCTTGGCGGCAGGCTTCTATTATAGTAAAATGAGGAGAGAAAAGTTGATGGAGAATAAAGAGCTCCAATATGGTGCATGTATTTTTAAAGAAATGGTGTGAAAAAAGGAAATTGAGAAGGGCGAGTTGCAACAGTGAGAACACAAAAATCTTTTAATTCTTTCTTTTCTTTTTGTTCTAGGAAGAATTCAATGAAAATTAACACGTCGTTAATTATATTAACACAGTCAAAATATATATCGATGATTATTCAATAGTTAACTTGATTACACCCAAGTAGGTCCTTTATTTACACATTCGGGAAGTCAATATTCATCATACGTCATCATCACTCCTTTAATCTTCAGTAAAAAAGCCTCTTAAATTTAATTTGGATAATCAAGGCGAACATACGTTCGTTGAGGAATTTAGTCGTAAACAAATTTAGGCGTACTCTCTACTGTCGGAGTAAGATTACACTACTGAACATTACTGTATTGACAAATTCCTCTTTCAAAGGTGGACAAATTGACATATTTCTCTTTCAAAGGTGGACCATTGACAAAATCCTCTTTCAAAGGTGAACCATTGACAAATTCCTCTTTCAAAGGTGAACCATTGACAAATTCCTCTTTCAAAGGTGAACCATTGACAAATTCCTCTTTCAAATGTGGACCATTGACAAATTCCAGAAAATATCATTATTTGCTTAAATTGCTACATACAAGAATACCCTCTATAAGAAGGTTATGTTGAAAACAGTAGGCCTATTGTTTATGGAAATAAACAAAGAAGAAAATTCCTCATCCTTAACAAAATTTGCCTATTCTTATAGAAAAGGCATATAACGCACTCATTAGAGCATTTAAAGTTTCCTCTACTTAGTCTCCTGCTGATTGTGAAGGTTCCAAGAAGGACTATTCTCAAACATTGATCCCATTTATAGAAACAAAGGGACGCCAAGTTTTGAAATGCGTATGATTAAAACATGCATGGGATTGCAAAAAAATGCGTGCGTCTCACGCTCAATTATTACGTTCGCATAAAATTTCCCATAAGACTCCCTCCCCCTTGTTCGTTGACGAAAACCCCAATTTGAAAATGCGAACGTTCTCATCTGTCAAATATCTCCTCTCCCCGCCGTTACGAAGTTATTGCACTTTGGAAATCGAGGAAAGTGTCAGCAAAAGTTTGCGATTCTTCCCGACTTTTAATAAGGAATGACTCAGATCCCAATTAAGTAGGCAGCTTAACCCTATTCTGAATATTACCTCCTAGACTTATGGCCATATTTAGTCACGTGGGTGCTAAAAACCAATCTCCGTAGGCTAAATCTTTGAATAATTGTTTTGGTCATAACTTTAGATCTAGACTGAGTTATGTAATGAAACTTTGCCAGAATGTGTTATTCTTAGGGTGCCTTACATTCATGACAATTTAATTAATTTTATGACATCCGTTGTCCAAATTTTACAAAACATGCTGACTTCAGCATCCCATTAACTTTTATTTGAAGCCCCCTGAAGACATTCCATAGCCTTGCGTTAACGACGGTCTACTCCGGCCAGAGTAGTGCCCGTCGTCAAGGCCTCTGAGCCAATTGCATTTTTTTTTTTTTAATGATAACATATATTCAAACTATAAAGATGTAACAATCATTGCACCACGGAGGCTGTCCCGGCACGCCATATAACTAAGTATAAGTTGAAAAAGATATAAAATAATTGATGTTTTTGTTGTATTATTGTTTTTTTTTTGCTTTATTGTTTAATTTGTAAAAAGCCGAGTAGACCGGCCTGACGTCACAACCGGTTAACAATTGCTCATACCAGTTTTACTATGAAGAATTAACTGAAGATGAACCTGTATTGTGTCCATTTGGTTCACCAGGGATGAAGTGACAAATGTCTTGTATGCAATGATAGTCACTTGAACCACAACAATTTACGCAGTTTCCATGGTTCTTACAAGTCAGCAGTCCAAGATCGCATTTATACGATTCACAAGTTTGTCGGCGATCTCGCAAGAATGGCATCTTTTCAACAGCATTACTACTAACCTACAACCGAATATGAAGAAACCTTTGATAATAAGTTCTCAAATCAATTTCAAAACCTTCTCTTTCAGGGGGGTTGGGTGAGAAGTACAGAGAACCTTTCAATGTCTTTGCTACCGAGAGATTGACCAAAATAAAATGCACTAAGACTGACTGTTTCATAT
>JAUBWS010109397.1:0-10173 GCA_032270445.1 Darlingtonia californica
CTAATTTCCAGAACGGCTGCGCAAACGTTTTACGTTGTAGATTTTGAATTCGGAGCGTAGCCTTGAAAGTCGCTAGGCTTCTTGTTATATAGAAGGGCTGATTACTATCAAGATGTTACACAAATTATTTCCATTTAGTTATTTCTGAGCGGGGCAGCTGCCGTAAGTCTGTATGTAACATACAGTACATGGCACTTAGACAGTTTATGGAGGAGGACCACTAAAGTTTTCTGTTAGTAAAGTCTCATAAATTTGTTCAATTTTTTTGAATAATCGAGGCAAATATTTCAAGATGACTCTTTCTTTCAAACATTTTTACAAACTTTACTACAGGGCTTCTTCTTCTTCACTTCGCTTTTTGATTTCGTGCAAGATAAATAATCACACTCAGTGCGTGTGTTTTAAATGGAAAAAGTAAACTCAAGTTTTATAACAAATTTCCTTTAAGTCTTTGCAAATTGTATGTTAACATAAAGCCCGCTTTACCAACCTCGTCCCCAGGGTATCTTCACTCTTTCTGATATGATATGATGACGAGAAGAAGACGCTATTTTAAAAATCAAAAAAGTAGTAAAAAGGGCCTGGGAACGAGAATGCCACTTTATCGCTGTGTCTTAGAGACACTTATAGACTATTTTTATTTTACCTCTGCTGACAACGATTGATGTGTTGAACCACAAGCATATCCCTGAACCAAAGACGCTTGAGAATTATTGAAAATATTTGCACATTATAAATATGTGATTAAAATATCTCAAATTAGTATAGTAAGTCTAAAATAATTTAAGGTCAACAACAATTTTTTTTAAATTTCATGTAAACAAACAGTTTAACATATTTTGTTTATATTTTGAACAATACACGTGTGCATTTCGAACTTAGATTACCATCCAGGAGTGGATCCAGAGATAGTCAACGACCTCAAATTCTTCTGAGAAAAAATAACTTAGCTACCCTCCCCGCCTTGATTAAAAGCTTTAACATAAAAGTATTCAAAATCTCATCCTACTGGTCATCAAACCAATCAGCGCACAGGAATTTTTAAAAGATATAGATACTATATTTCAAAACAATCCCGTAAGCCAGGACGTCAAAATTCTACGAGGAAACCTGCAGAGGCAAAAGCAACCTCGACTCCAGGGCGCTCTCCCTATCCACGGCCTTGCGGCGGAATTTAAGCAAGCGGCGAAAATTTTTATTAGTCATTCTTTGAATGATTTTATTTGTTTTGATTGTTTTGATTGATTTGTTTTATCTATTGGCTTTTGTTTTGGTGTTTTGATGTTTATACGACAGAGGAATTCCTACAGAGAGGAACTTGAATGCTGAAAGTTTCTGAGAACTTAAAAGAATGGGTTCCAGCTAAGCAGCTATTATTCAGTTCAAGAAGGACAACAAGAGGAAATGCATGACTAAAGGTATGTCCAAAGATTCTTTCTTTTTTACATAAGTATCCAAAAGATTAGGTTTATAGTATCATGATCATCCTCAGAGGACTTATGTCAAACTTCATCATTAACGCTGTAAGAGTGCCCGACACTGTTCCCATATGGACTGGATGGCTTGCAGTGATAGAGCAGTTGCACTAGTAATACATAAGTCATGAGTTCGAATCTCACTTCAGTCCTCAGTTTTCCGAAACTGAGGGTTGTTCACTTAGCGTTAGGCACTCTTACAGCGTTAATGATAAAGTTTGACATTAGGTTTATGTTTATAAAATGTTCTAATGGCATTGCCACTGCCATTGCCACTAGTTCGTAAATTAGATATGGTCATCTAGGGTTTTGTGTTTTTAATTGTCGTAACCCTTGTGCTGGAAATTGTCAAGATTTTTAATATCTTTAGAGTCTATTTCTTGATCCGGCACTGGAGTGCAGTGCAGTGGTTGCATGCCTAGTCTTCACCCGTAGGTCTGCACCTCCAGAGCGGATCCTAGACTGTAAAAATTTTTGTCGAGATAACTCAACATCACATTTCATTGAGTATGCTTTACGATTATCAAACTGAAAAATGTGTACTCAGAAGCTTAAAGCATTATATATCAAATCCAAATATTTTTTATTCATCGCCAACTGGGGCCAATTGGACTTGATTTAAGGGCCGTTGAGTGACAATAACTCTTGAGTACAAAATAAGTGCACATGTATGATTATTTATCAAATTCTCCCCTGTACAATCCTTATTAAGTCATGTACGATTATTTTTCTGAACTGAATTTTGCTCTATGTATCAAATGACCCTTGTATGATTAAAATATCCTGCATGATTATTAATTTTGACAATATTATCACCCCTGTACGTCTATTCTATACTGTACTATTATTAATTCTAGCTTCTAATTCAACTCCCTCATGCACGGTTATTCAGCACCCAAGAGTTTATTAAAAAAGTAATCTTACACAGACAGCTTCTTTACTGGGAAACATAGGGGTTAATACGATATATTTCATTCTAGCAAGTATGAAGATCTTGCGATCTTTGATGTGAAATTTCAGTACCTACATTCTTTCTTATATGCCTTCTATATATTTTTAAATCAATTTAATGGAACCTACCTTTACATAGAACTTATCAACATACTATAGAACATAAAATATTATAATATCAGCTGATTTTTTTTGGTTTCTGGAAACAAATGAGTAACTATACATGGATGAACTGGCTCAATAGTATGTTATTTGGTTGGTCATCATGTGTTCTTGCTTAATTTGAATGGTAAATTTGTTTGTGCTCTGATTTTGTACTATTTCATTGCATTTTTAGAGGGATAATCTTGTAGGGTAATCATTCATATTTTCAGGGGCAAATACTTTCTAATGGAAAAATTGTGTTTTAAAATTTTTTGTTATTTAAAATTTAACTAAATTTTTGTTTGTTTAGGTCAATTTAGAAAACATCATCAACTGGAAATGCTCTTCGAGAAAAAACCACATGTGTTAAAGCTTTATGTATTGTAATTTGATACGTATCTTTTCCGATAAAAATGTATTAAATTACTTATCGGTTAAAAATTAAAAGTTTCAGTTGTTATTTAAACGATGTGAAAAGACGTTATAGAGAAGTCTACACAGAGAAGGAAAGATTAATTTCAGGGTTTTTGAAAATGCCAATATTGATTTTGCTACTTTATGTATTGTATACAGGAAAACGAGGGTTGAAAAGATCTTAATGATTTTGATTTTGATGGTAAATCGTTATCTTATTGAAAAACTAGTAGATTTTATAAAGCAACACATCTGAATGTTTGAATTTTATGCCAAAATATTACATGTTAATAATAATGCTATAATCACTTTTGGCTACCACTCATTTTCATACGCACATTATCGAACAAGAAATTTCGAAGAAATTTTTCGTTGTACCTATTTTTTGTTGACAAACTGTCATTTTATCAAAAACATAATTTAAATGAAAAATGATTTGATCACATTCTAAATGTTTTAAAGCTATTTGGTTGACATTTCTTTTCGTCGGACATTCTTTACCTTTGATACGGCATTTAGTTCGACATTTTAGTTTTTTGTCTGATAACGTAATGAATATTTATACAACATAAAGATAAACTTAAGTAATTGCCTATTTACAAACAAGTAAAACATAAATATTCAATTTACATCAGCTTTCAGGTGAGCGAAGCAAACCATTGCGCTGACGTCAGGGGTCGACATACTAGCACCTCTTTGGTCTTTGGTATATACCCATAATTTGTCATGTTGAAAATATTCTTTAGATATTGGTACCTAGCACTCTTGATTTTCATGTGCAAAACAAGCATATTCGCTTAATATTTAAAGAAAAACACCAAAAAAGCGCTCTTTAAAAAACTCTGTAGCATTTTGGTTGGGCTTTAGATTTTCCTCGCGGCCCGCGCGGGCCGCTTTTAATTTTCACTGAAAGTTGTCGAATTTACGACTACCTCAATTGAAAAGCGGGATTCACCCCTGATTACCACAAAGTAATAGCCTAGAAATCTAAGCTCTGACCCTTTCTTGCTATCTTTCTTCTTCTTATAACCCTGCTTGTGAAGCGAGCATAAAGTAAAAGAATGCGGAGTCGTAGGAAAGTGTGGAACAAAATCCGTCAGGTTTTCTGGCTAACAAAGTAATGGAAACGCAAGTTTGCTGAGGTTTATTAAGCTATAAACTTGCCAATAGTGCTTGCTGATAGTGCAACTTAGCAACTGCAATCTTTGAAAGCTTAAAGCTTCTATGATTATGAAAGAGCAAGAAGGCTATTCCAGACTTAGTTTTTGTTCTCTGAAAGCTGTAGACGCAAAAATGTAGCTAATAAAAAAACTACGCTTTTTGAAACTCGACTTTCTCGAAATCGTACCTTTAGCACATCAAACAGAAGTAACGCTTGAAGGAGAAATTGAATTCAAACAAAACCTAAATGGGATATCTAATGAACATGTAACATGCAATGAAAAAAATTCTACTGGATTCAACGATTATGAGCCAAATTATCTAGACAACGAATTGGCTGTCATCAATTGGCAAGAAATTTTAGACAAACACCAATCAATTCCAGATTAACAATACAAAATTTTTCTCAAGAAATGTTTACACGTTTTGTTAACAATACACCGTCAAGGAAACCACCCAAAAAGCACTCAGCTATTCCAAGGGACCGACTCATCTTAAAGGGAAAACGTAGAAAACTTACAAAAAACATTTCAAAACAGTAAGAAGAAACAAAAACTTATCGATATTGAATCAAAACATCAAGAATCCTATAACAGAGAACGAGAAGAGAATAAAAACCATGCCACAGCAAAAATCAAAACAAACCCAAAATATTTCTACTCATACGCAAAAAGATTTAGCAAAGCCAAACCTAAAGTTGGCCCCTTAAAAGATCCAACAAGCAACAAACTCACTCAGACTGTCATGAAATGGCAAATATTTTTCAAAACCAATATACGGATCAGTGTTTACCTCTCCGAAAACAGACCACAGTTTTCTTAGTCACCATCAATAAGAATTACACTCTTTATTAGAAGACTTTGACAAAACAATATACAAAATTATCTACACGTGGTGTATCTTTGAAGGCACAGTTCCGAATTTCAATTTTGACGATGGAAAGGGTGGCATCTACTGTTACACAAGCCAGACACTCGGAGTTAAATGTCATCTTAAGTCTGTCAACTCAAATCACAGAAACATCTGGAAAGGCTGTCTTTCGGAAGAAGGACCAAAACTCTTCAATGCTCTTCCAAAACATATAAAGAATATCAGTAACTGTGCCAAAATGTGCTTCAAGAGAAAATTAGATTAATTTCTACGTAACATACCTGACGAACCACCGCTCCCAGGTTACCTTTCATTTAGGAGAGCAGACTCCAACAGCATCGTAGAAATGGTCAAGCATTGGATTCAACTAGTTGAATGAGTGAAGAACCACAGAAGCTATCTCAAGTATCTCAAGTATCTACAGGTGCATTAACAATTAATGAGCTGGCAGTTTTCGTTTTTTAAAGTTTGCTGACGCAGAAATGAAAATTGGAGTGTCCGGCGCCAATTTTTGAGGTGTATTGCATAGAACTGGGGATTCTCAATAAAGAAAAGCACAAAAAAAGTTTTAAAAAATTCTTCTCAGGGCCTGTATTTTTGTTTTTGTTAAGCTCATTTTTTGGTTGAAACTCATCAGTTGTTCATGAAGAAGAAATCTTGATCATGATTGTGTTTATGTGTGATACTCAATGATACCTCATTGGAAAAATAATTTGGAGTGGAACAATCAAAAATTATTTTTAGAAACTTAAATTTTGAAAATAAAGGAAAAAAAATGAACTTTTTTTTATTCATGCTACAAACTTCAAATTTGGTATAGGTAAACTTCAATCTCTGCTGATATCAAACATATAGTTATTTTTTTCATATTTTCATTGCTTAAGAAAATATCTGCGATGTAAGCCATTCAAAGGTGTAATCAAAGCTGGGAAGTTCCAAGTGGGACTTGATGATAGACTACTAAACAGTGAACAAAATGACAGATAAAAAATAATGTAAATATGAGAGCATGCATTCATTTGGTCATAACGAGAGACTGGAGGTCCTAATAATGTGGTAACCGTTTCACAAAAACATGTAGATTACCAGTCAAGAAGCATAGCTGCATACCCCGTTTTCTTTCAAATAGAATTGAATAATAATTATTTAGTCTACGTTGTTTGAAAATCTTATCTGCTCCTGATTTTCGTAGAGATATATATTTTATAAGACTCGAGGCTTACAAACAATCGTTAGCTAGATTCCTTATTTGCTGGATCGGCCTAGATTAAAACCCGGTTGAGATTAGATCTGATACATTTTTTGATGCAGAACGATTCAATTCGGATCATAAAAAATGTTAATAAGAATTTAATCGACATGACTAGGCTGTACCAATGTTGTACCAATCAAGACGAGAATTGGAAATTAGTTCACGATGTTTTTAAATCTAAAATTCCATTTTTACTTTGAACGTATAGATTTGTTAAAAATTATTAGATATAATTAATTTTCAAGTGGGATCGGAGCTGGCCACAATTCAATTCGTTTCAAGCCAACCAAGTGGCAGAAAAGTATAAAAATCTCTCGTTTTGACAAAAGTGTATGGTAACTTACTTTTTGCAATAAAGTCTCAAGGAAGAACAAAACACTTAGACTTATTCGATTCGGCCTGACAGATATTACAGTGGAAAATGCTTGGTGTATTTCGAAAATGTTAGGTAGAGTTATTTTCAGGTGAAACAATTTTTGTCTTTCTTTGTACAGTACTATTAAATTATTATTGTGATTTTTTCTTGTTTTTTTCCTTACTATACATGTACTAGCAAATTTCTTATGAGTATTTATCACTATTTTTCTGACCTTTAGATACCGCAAAATTTTAATATTCACGAATGCATAGTAAAATTGGATTCGGCTATTCTATTACGTAATAACTAGGGTTCGTATAGACCAATTTTAGTCAGGGAAAAACTATTCTTGAATAGCTGATGCATTTGTGCTGTTATCTACCATTCGATCATTACTTATTCAGTTTTTCTCCTAACCAAGAAATGCTGTTGCAGTGCCTAGTGACTTCATTGGCCTTTGACAAACCACAAATTTGTGTGAGTGAGACTTCATCTCCGATTTTGCCTCAATATCTGTCTCCTTTTAGTTTGGATTCAAAGGGAATTTCAGAATGTAAGAAGGCACATCAGAACACTATATAAGTTCTAGGTATCAATTGATAGTGTCTCGGTATCCCAGAACCCTATTTTTTTAAAGTCGAGTTTACATTACTTGTAAACTTCTGCACCTCTTTAACTGTTGTTAATTTTAATTGAATTTTTTATTTGGCTATAATAATGTTTCTTCGTAGCTTTTCACGTAGAAGTTGGTTTTTTGAAAGCTCAATTGTATTTATGATACGACTTTTTTTGAAGTAAAAAATGTAACTGACACCTCTAGACACAAAGTATTATACTTCCCGTTTGATAGGTTTTTAAAAAAGTCAAAAGGTCACGTAATCTTTTCCGGGTGCAGTTCACTGCAGTGCTAAATTCCCGCCGCGCGTTCTCTTAAACTTAGAGCTCTTTTAACTTAGATTATGGAATAGTCTACGTAACGGATGCATTCTCAATTATAGAAATGTGTTTGTTCTCAATTTTTGGAGTAATAATATGCCCAGCAATTTTCTTAAAAATATTGATGACAACAAGTTTCAATTTTTAAGTTTAGTTATAACATGTTTCGTTCGATTTTCCCTACAATACCATAGCTTTTCCAAACAAAAACTTAAGTGGTTCAGGAGATCGAAGTATTAAGTAAGCACTGCAAAGGCCACGTAAAATTTGGGTAAAGGTGCAGAAATGAACAATGTTGAGGTCTTTTCAATGAAAACGTTTCGTATGTATAGTTTATAACATCATCAACAAACAGTGTTGTTTTAGCTAATGAGAAATTTGAGATACATTACAAACAAATGGAAACCTTTTTTTGGTTCACGATGAGAAGTTATTCTGATAGCAAAATCTTGAATTGTTTAGCTACACGTATGACGAGGTACATCTTTCTATTCATTAAATTAAATAAACTATTTTTTACAGGAATCATACAAATTTAGCTCAGCTTCAATTCGGATTTTATATTTCATACTCAAATTCTGGACAAACTTGTCATCTTCAAATTCTTATTTTAATCTAAGCATTTTTGCAATATCAGTCTTTCCAGCATTTCCTGGTTTGCATAAAATAGGAGTACCAGTACTTCAAAAATAGAGTGGGATTGGAACTGCCCCGTGATCAGTCTTTATCTGGTAAAATACTGTATCACTGATAGTATTTATAATTAAAAAGGACGTTTATTTTCTGTAGTTGTTTTACAAGAATACTTTGTTGTTCGAGGAAACTGAACTGAGCTGAACCTAAATGTGTTCCTTTTTTGTCCTGCATGCTGTTTAAATAGAAAAGAATCCTCTACCTGGTTTTTTTCACGATTTTCTTAATCCTGTTTTCAATCTAATTTCAGTATGGTTGGTAATACGGGGCGAAACCCCTTCAAAGCACCACCACCAAATCAGCCATCACAATTGAAACCTGGTCAATTGACTGCTGATCAACTGAATGAATTTTTTACTAAAGGATGGTTAATGATCCCTGACTTCTTTGATAAGAATGTTCTCGAGAATGTCAAGATAGGTATCATGAAACAGGTAGATGAGCTAGCCGAGAAACTTCATCGTGCAGGGAAAATCACCGATGAACATGAGGATAAGGATTTTTTCTCTAGAATGACTTACATTGAAAAACAATTCCCAGGGGCTGCAGTTCTCCTTCACAAGTCTGGAGTCCTACCGGAAGGCGCAAAGGAAGTATGGTGCTATGAGAAATTACTCAACGTTGGAGAACAAATAATCGGACCGGAAATCGCAGGGCATCCAGTCTGGAACTTAAGAGTGAAACTGCCAATGGACGAAGCCAGTGTTGTGCCATGGCACCAAGACAATGGTTACTTTGATGACAGCAGCCTCGATACTATGATCCTAACAGCCTGGGTGCCTCTTCTAGATACGAATGAAGACAATGGTGGTATGCAAATGATAAGCAATACTCATAATGGTACCTTAGCTCCGCACTTTTGCTGCACTGGTGGTACATTTTATATTGAGGTGGAAGAAGATGTCATTGAAAAGACTTTTGGTTGTAAGGTAGAGAACAAAACCAGCTGCGATGTGCCATACGGTGGAGTGCTGTTATTCAATAACGTGATTGTACATCGAAGCACTCACAACCGGTAAAACTTTTATCTTATGTTGTTCCAATGATTTATAAGGTCTCTTAGGCATATGCCGCTTGACTCGAAAACCTTTCCCTAAGAGAAACTAATTTTTGATATTTTTAGCCACTTTTAGAAAAGACCGTTACAGAGACAATTTTTGAAAAGCTTCTCAACATTTATTTAAACCCGAACCCTTTAAATCTCAATATTTCAAGATTTCGTGATCTTTACGAGTTAAAATGTGAAAAACTCAACCCTTATGGGCGGTACACATACATAGCAGCCAAAGGATGAGTAACTCCTCTTTCCTTGATAATCTACAATCAAGACTATACCTTAAGGACATTAATCATTGCGGTCATAAATTATTACGACATAACTTTTGCCTTAATTTTCAATAGTTTGGGTCCGCAAAATGCCAGCTTGGTACTTAATCCGCAATAATTCATGTGGCAAAACTCAATAATGTTTAATTGTAACAATTTGCGTCGCAAACGAAATCAACCTCGAAAATGGTGCATTTTCTCTTTACTATCTTATACACTGAATCAGTGGCAAAACGGAATAATGTATTCCACAAAATCTGCAATCAAGCCTTAAATTGCAATCATTTGTGTATAGACTTTTCAGCCCTCGATTCGCATAATAATTAATGACCCCGTTGTTCAGATATAGAAAAGGAATCTATGCCGACAGAGTCGATAGCAATCTCGTCCCCAGGACCTTTTTTCGCTTTCACAGCACCATCCATATATCAAAAGGAAAATTATAAAGGGGCCCTGGGAACGAGGATGGGTAGATGGAAAACATTGTTGTTATAAATTTGTAACTTTTTTTTTCTACAAGTTTTTCAAGTTACTACCCAGAGATGCTTGTCGTAGCATAATTCGCATGTAGACTATCTTATAATCTAGCTTAA
>JAUBWS010109408.1:0-23459 GCA_032270445.1 Darlingtonia californica
AATGTAGAAGAGAAAATATATGTTCCACTGTGTGGTTGTTCTTAACAATTTCAGACCATTGAACTTTTCTGTTAGAAAACCTTTAAAATATGTTTAGGAGAGGGAGCCATCTAGAAATATTTCGTGTTTCATTAGCAGAGTACAGGCGGAAGCATTTCCAACGCCCCAAAGTTGATAAATCTCTCCGAGCCCAAATCCCCCCAACCCCCACCTCCCCTAGAATTCTTTGTATGTGCAATAACAATTACTTTATTCTTTATAGAAGCACTTCGTTTTCCAGCAATCTAATAAGAGATCTCGAACGTAAAGGCAACCATGGTGGCCTTCGTGTGACTCCAACCTCAATCAAAGCCTGGTTTTGGGGATTTCATATATGCTACATGGTAAGTAGCAACATTGTTTACTTTATGTAAAATTTTACGTACTTCGGTACTAAGCTGCTTACAAATTTAAATTTGGGTTTAATCGCTTAAATTTCACACACTTTGTTATGTAAGCGACACACAAGTACAGAGATTATTAGTACTTATACTGTACTTAAAATTTTATTTACAACAAAATCAAAAAATTTTTAAACTTCGGCAAATATGTAAACTTTAACTCCATTTAAGCTGTGAAGCTACATTTCGGTCTTTTGAGGCCGACTTTCCCGGCTTCCGTGATTTTCAAGAAACAAGAAACTCTGCAGTTGCAAACAAGAGAGCGATGTGAACTTGCTAAAAAACTTCAGTTTAATCTAACAAACACAGCTGAATATCATTTAGATTCATGAAAGCAACCAAAAAAAGCGTTGAAAAATATTTTGTTTGGAACTCATCAAATCAACCAGACTGTTTAAAGACAATAGACGATTTTGTTAAACCGGACGATATCAATCAGAATCAACTAACATCAAAAATAATTTTTTACACAAAGGCACAATTAACATTTTGGCATTGTCTTTTTCGGCATAGCCATTTACCTAGATAGTTTTTCAAACCTTTTTTTCTGCGCATGCGCAACAAAAACTTTATATCAGCATAATCTTATTCAGCATAGACGATGTATTAAGTAATTTGTCAACCCGACCACACGATATCAATCAGAATCAATAAGATCGAGCATTTTTCTTCTGCGCACGCGCAATAAAATTTTAGATTTACATAATCTTATTCGGTATAGTTGGCATCCTTTATACTTTATCAAACCGATAAAACAATGGTTTGAAATAAATCAACCAAAAACACACAAAGTATTATTAGTAATAGTTAATCTTCTTGGATGATATTTTATTACATTGATGAAATTTCGCATCGATTAAGTTCGCAGTTCGAATATGTAAAATTATTATTGTTTTCTGTACAAGAAATGACGAAAAAGAAGAAAGTGGAGTACTGTATATTTAGATATGAGCAGGAAACCCCTTCACAGGATATTTTTCCTTCACACTAAAAATTGCATCACTTTACCAAAACCGTTGTACAATAATGAATCCACAGATCCTGCGTCAACAGATCCTGCACTAATGTACAGGACATTGTTGGAGTCACACGAAGGCTACCATGGTTGCCTTTACGTTCGAAATCTCCTATTAGATTGTACAGTAAATTCACCTTCTTTTTAAATTTTTATTCCTAGTCAAAACTATCACACAATTGGAATTTGCAAAGAACTTTACTCAATGACGAATCTATCTCCCTAAAAAAATTGTTTTTATGTTACTATGTCCTGTTCCTGGCGTTGCATCGTACATTTCTTTTCATCAAGAAACAAACAAAGCAAAAAAGTTTCTTCTCTTTTTTTCTCACGGAAAAACATTTGATGAATGAAGAAGAAAATCCTTATATTTCCAGCTTCTACGAGATGTTAAGTTTGTTATGGAATAAAAGAATAGAATCGCTGAAAACTTATATTTATTTTAAATTTGTTTCTCAATCCAACTTAATTAAAATTCTCAATGATTTAATTTTGCCACGTTT
Organism: Darlingtonia californica; assembly: GCA_032270445.1. NCBI lineage: Eukaryota > Viridiplantae > Streptophyta > Magnoliopsida > Ericales > Sarraceniaceae > Darlingtonia > Darlingtonia californica. The sequence continues at coordinate 1,959 of JAUBWS010109408.1, forward strand.
TTTAGTTAGAAAATGAATTAAGTTCCAGATGTTGTTATTATAAGGTCGACAGCTCTCCGAATATTTTGATATCATTTTCAAAATTAAAAATTTTTAACACCCAAACTCAGTAGGTATAGCGACGTCAGATGGGCGTCAAAAAAGTCAAAGTAACCTATAAAACTACTTGTAAAAAGAAATCTCCTCGTCAAAGGCGACCCTGTTTTGAAATGGCCAACAGTCTTGACAACACTTCCAAACCAAAGCGTCGCGACAACAAATGACTGTTGAAACAACATTTAAAGTGATTTTTTTAAACGGCTTGTCGACTTTCCCCTTAGATTCACATTCATCAAGTACCTTTAAAAAAACTTTACTAGACAGGAAACCCATATTTCCTCTGACCAAAAAACCATATAATAATAATTTAAAAAACAAAAACTCGCTCAGACGAAGGAAAAGTATTCAAAAATCTTGTTCAGTCTAGAAAAAATCACAAAAGTATCACAAAAAATCACATGGAAAAATCAAATCAGACAGTCACATAATACATCAAATATTTGAGTGCTTTACTCCTTGACATGCTACGGGCAAAGCACTGAAAAATCTTCGTACACCTTATAGAATTATTCTTTCTTTCGGCCGACACTTGTAAGTATTGGCCGACATTTTCAATTTTTTCTATCGGTTGACAGTTATAAGTATCGGCCGACAGATATAAGTGTCGGTCGATAGTTATAAGTGTCGGCCGATACTTATAAGTGTCGGCCGAAAGAAAGAATAATTCTAGGATTCTAAAAGCACCTAATCAGCCACGGTAAGAAAAAAAAAAACATAAAGTTCACAAATCATCAAAAGTAATGAAAAAAAATCTTATAAACTCAAGAAAAGAAAACATACACTAATAATTACACACAATCAGAAATAGCAACAAAAAAATTGCAGAAGAATAAAAAATCACAAAAATCCATTGCCTAATGAAGAAAACTAAATACAAAAAAAGAAAATTTCATCTGTGCGCATACATTTTGCAAGTACAGTGGATGAAGAGGATGCTTGATGCCCTCAACCTGCCCCTGAAAATAAATATTTTAAGTAAATTTCCATTGTTATATGATATTGGAAGAACTTAGTACTTGCTTAAAAGATGAGCTCAATACTAACTCCAACCAATTACCATTCATGAAAGCTTTCTCCAATTAAGTTTTCTATTCATTTTATCAGTTTCAGTGAGTTTGTCTATACACGCCAAAAAGAATTCATAATTTTGAAAAGAATGTGATGGCGACTAAATTTTTACTTTGGTTTCTCTAAGCATTATCTACAAACGCCATCTTTGCACAATAAAATTATCTGATAACAGGTTCTCTATTTAAGGCAATGTGTTTATGAGCGCTATCAACAAACACTATCTCTATCCAAAAAAAATCATTAAAATTGAAAAACAAACTGATGACGATTAAACGAGTTATTTTGACTACAAAATTTATTTGATAAACTTTTGTTTTGGCTATTCAAATTATGATGAAACTACAGTATATAGTTTATGCTAAATTTGATGCAAAACATTTTGAGTTTCATGAAGTTCATATCTGCAACATTTCTACAAAAGGCTATCCACAAATTCATCATTCAAACCCATCCTCATAAATTAACATGTCTGCCACCGCCAAGCAGGACAATTTGTGATTACATTCACATATCAAACTAATTAATAATAAACTGCCAGAACCGAATGTTTAAAACTCCCATTTGCCTATTTGTTCTGTCCATTCGTTATCCTCTCCCCCTAGCCTCCCTTCCAAAAACTTTGCCCTTGCTTCGGGCTTGAATTGCCCCAATCCCGGGTTGCACATAGTCTTCATCCAGAAGAAAGCTTGACGACTCCTAAAAATATATGTGAAGCCGCTACTGAGTGGTTAAGGCACAGCACGTATAAAACGAAGTTCAGATTTCGACGCCCCTCTCGAGTCTTTCGGCCAATATGCCAATCTTTTTTTATTCTGTATGATGCCCTGAGGTGTACTATCAGCGTTGACATATGTAACTAAAGAGGTTATTCTGAGAAAATAACCGAATCATTCATCATTCATTCAAGTAAGTATACGTCTCCAGAAATGAAGAAGACTAGACTGTAAACTGTGCTATCACAGCAAGTCTATTTGCTGTTTTTCTTCAAATTTGAAGAAGAATTTACCTCAAAATACTGCAGTAAAACTTACAAAATCTTGTCTCTACCAAGCTGTTTTCTGTCATAACGTTTTAGTCAGCATTTAATCTTCATTTATAAGTCTCTATAACTTTTGAAATTTAATTTAATATTCACATGTATCGTTGTCATAAAATATTTAAAATACGTTTGAGTAGGCTTCTTCTTATGATAGAGAAAAGCATTCACAATTACCCTTTGAGGAGGAATTTATATTGACTGCAAGATGAAGCGACAAAGCCTCCCATAGAAACATCGTAGCATATCCTCATTCTTTTTCTTGGAAACAATATGGTAGATTCACAGACAGACCGCTATTTTTGGAATTGGTGCAGATATAAATAGATAAATTAGAAGTGTATTTCGACATTCCTAGCTAAAGCTGACTTTAAATCAAAAACGTTTTATCGCGGCGATTAATATCCCGTATCTCCGTTTTGTTCATATCAGTCCCGAAGCCAAGGGGCGAGGATGGGCCGGTGTTGAGCTGAAATAAAAAACATGCTCCTCCCTTCCCCAGAATTTTTCATGTCAATTAACACTATTTTTGCACATTTTAATAGCTTATTGTTAAATATACTCAAGATGAGTATTCTGATGAGCCTTGTAATATTCACCTTCTTTGTGTGTACTAAGATTTTACTCTTCAAGAACTGCATCCAATTGGTCGCTCTAAGGGCATCAACAAAACGTTTTAAAACTTTGAACGACATTACAGTATACTGGGGTTATTGAAATCAGTGAAGTAGAGTTAGAGGCAAGAAATTTTTGTTTAACCACCTTTTACTGCAATTCTTTCGACTTTCATATTGTTCTGTTTTCCGAATTTCTGATTTTTTTAACTCCAGCCGGAACTCCTACTCTACTCTATACTATGAGTAATTGTGATGGCGACTAAATTTTTATTTAATGATTTTAATTGAATTAAAATCATTAAATCATTAACCATCCAAGTTTGTACACCTAAGGTCATAAAAGTTGGAATTAAAATTTGCACTCTGAAATCATCAAAGCTTGCAACTATGATCATTAAAGTTTGCCAAGAAAATCATCAAAGTTTGCAATTAAAATCAACGCAAAGTCTACGACTAAAATCACCAATGCTTTCAGCTAAAATTATTAAAGTCTGCACCAGAAATGATAAAATGTTACAAGTAGCATTATCAAAGGTTGAAACAAATATCCATCAAAGTCTGCAGTGACAGAATCCATCAAAATACCGAAAATTAAAAAAAAATTCACTAAACTGACTTTCAATCTAAACGTTTATTAATTTTACAATGCGATCTGCAATACTGTCTAAATAAAGGTTTTAATCTTACAAGAAATTTCATGCACTATTTGACATATATTTCAAAGGACAATAAAATAAAATTAATAAAAAAAACCTGAACAAACACAAAGTATTTATTTTCTCCAATGAAAAATTGTCGTTGTATTAATTAAAAAACTTTTCAGCTGCAAACAAATCACTAAAAATACAACATTTTCGTTTTCTAAGTTTGTACAAGTCTATAGTCATTTTATTAATAAATTTTCACAAAAATTAAGTTTTAAAGAATTCCGTCTCATTTAGCAGATTGATCTGTTCTTTTATAAATGTAATTCTGATGATCGTGCTCTGATTGGTTCTCAAAATTTTCCTGAAAGGCCTTACAAGTATAAAAAGATTCCTTTTAAAATTTCCTTTTACGTAATTACAACGCAACGCAAATGCGCATATCTTTACACCGAACACGCGAATCAACTCAGTACGTGTGAGGTCTGCGCGGATCAAACTACAGCGCAACTGAAATTGACCAAGTTTGTTCTCCGCACTAGCGAATCGCAGAATAACCATATGTACGCACGCATAAATAGGATGAGAGTTTTGATACCATTAAAAGCGAGAGATTAGTTCTAATCTACAACGTTTAGTCTAACGCCTAGCTTTTTTTGCGGCCCTGGACGACCCTGGATAATGATCTAGGAGCTCTGCGATCGTGCACTAAAAAAAGTTTCAACAGGTCACCAAAAAAACTGACCAAAAAATGGCAAAAGCTTCAAATAATTTTCAAAAGCATTAAAAGTTACACTCAAATAATTTCCAAGCTAAAGTCTGCAGATAAGAGAATCTCATGTACTGCCTTATTTGGCCTTTACCCATATAAGGAAGTACATAGTCCTTATACGGTAATATCCTGAATCATATTTCTGCAAAAATTTATTCTCTGCACAGACGCACAGACCAGCTTACAAACCAATTCGCCTATAGAAGAAGCTTGTTACAAATTCGACCTTTTTTTATCTTATAGCTTCCTCAAATAACTTAAAGATTTCTTTTCAATAATTTTCAGGGAAAAAATAAGTTTTATTTCATTGATTTTGTTTCATTTACAATAGTTTTCACAATAAACAGTTGTGCTAAGTGTTCTGTAAATGTTACAGTATGGAACCCTTTTCGTTTCCATTACAAATCACTCACATAATCAGATGGCTTTTAAAGATTTCAAATTAATTCAAAATTTTCTTATCTCTTTCATTTTCAATCTAAATATTTTTATTTCCTCCACATGTACTTAGATCCTAATAACAGTTAATTTTGTTATTGGCTTTTAAACAAGATTTTCATCATCTAAAAGTCTCATAATCGACTTTTTACGCCCTACCATCCGGGATGGTGAGCCATGCGACAACACCAGAGATGGAGAGCATCAAAATTGTTCTAGGCACGGTTAGGGAGTTACATAACAGTACACGTCTTTTTAAAAGGAATATCTTTTCAAGGAACTGGAGGCTAAAAATAGCTTAAAAATAAGTAAAGAAGTGTTCAATGAATAAATGATCAAGAGCTTAGAATCAACAATGACACTGATAGTCTTGAAGATATTAAGAAACTTGAACGTGCTCAACCAAAATAGTGTACGGGACGTGTCGCTGGCCAGGGTACTATTTTTCATCTCATCCAGTCATACATAGGGTCATAAAATCCGCAAAATACAGTCCAAGGTAGCGCTTGTTAGTGGCAAAAATTAGGTCGCTAAAAGATATTTATTAAGTAATAGATAATAGCGTATCAGAAATTATCTCCTCTTTTGAGTTTAATAACCCTCTAGATCCTTTGGTCCAACCCTGAGTATCCCAAGAAAAATGTCCACACCCAAGCTCTTCAAGTTATCAAAGTCCAGAGAGGGGTAAGAAACCAACTATTATCCATCCCTAACCCATCTTTATCTCGTGAAAATAATTTTGAAGTAACAAGCAGACCTCACAATTTAAAAAAAAACCAGCACAATAAATTCCTGCGTAAAAATCAATAGTCATGGTAAACTTATTAGGGACATATTTTTTTGTGAGTGGGCAAATCTTTTCTGAAAAATGCAAACAAAAATTTTTGAAAACAGCCTAAACAATTTCAGTGATCCTCATAACGAACAAATATAGTCTATAAAATTAAATTCATAAAGTTCTGAGTAACGGATAATAAAATGCTCATTTTCTGAATTATCTCATACAGTACTTATTTTTTTGTTTTATGACTTAATCAACCTTTCAAGCTGTTCAATAATGACTAAGAATTGTTCAAAACCTGCAAAGAGTAAAATTGTACCAATATTGAGCGTGCTATAATCAAAATAGTCATTCAACCATTTCAAGCAAAATCTGCTTGCGTGTGCACTCATTCAATGTATGTTCAATGGCTCACCTCAAAATCTTATGAATACTCCATGATATATCTCATACCTTCGGTCCATAATGACTAAATACGAATTTACGTGTTTTTACTTGTTTTTACTAATGTTTTAAATGGAATCATTTTAATAATTCATTCCTTCAAGTTTTATTGCAAAATAATGTTTTTGAACTTCCCAAAACCGAGATCACGTTTTTTATTAGTCATTTTGAAAAACTTTAATTTAAAAGACCATATCTTGAAAAAAATCCTCCAAATAACGAAAATAATGAATATTTACGAAAGGTGTGTGTATTTGTTTTAGCTTACACTTAATAAAAGCTCAAAATTTTATGAGTACATCAAGATAAAGTCAAAATGACTATACATATATATCATAAAGGACTCTGGAATTTTCAAATTTTTACTTGAGCTTCTGATGACTTGAGCCTGAATAATTCATTTCTCTAAGTTTGATTGCGGAAAGTAGTTTAAAGTTCTTAAAACCGAGATGAATTTTTTATCCAATTTTACAAAGAACTAAACTTATCATAAATTATTCCTAACTTTGAGCTGACATTACTCAATAACTGCTTTGAGTTTCAAAGACTAAAAATCTAAATTTCATCATTGATAAGACTAATTTTTCCTTAATCTTCAAACAGTCTGTTCCATCATTTTATTGGTAATTTAGGTTGTGTAAATAAAAATTGGAGATTTCAAAATCGACCCTGTCAGGGACTGCTGAAAGTGAAAAAGTATACCTTACGAGGACTTTTTTTAACCCTTTGATCCCCAAGGACGCACATATGCGTTCAAATTTGACCAAAATATTACTATGTCTTTGGAAGTCCATATCTTCTAAACCATTCAGAATTGGCAGAAACAACCCAGCAATTTAAAGACCAAAAAAGATCTTTCTTTTGGTACCAAACTTAACTAGTTTATCTCATTCCAGTGTTTAGAATTTCAAGTTGAAAGTTTAAAAAGTGTAAAAAATCTTTGAAATTTTTCACTAAAAAAAACACAGCATAGCAAAATGGTCAAACCTCCATGTAAGCTTGAAAACCCTACGTGGGACATTTCAGATAAAATTGCTACATGGAACTGGATTTTGCGGATTTCGCGACCCTGTGTGGGACTGGATAAGGTGAAAAAGGGTACCCTAACTAACCAATGGCCTGTGCCCAGACCAGATTTTGGTTAAGTACCCCCCCCCCCCTCCTCGGGCTACAATAGCAGCGTATGCTCGTTAAAAATGTTGTGGGTTGTTTAGACCAACTCTGAATCATTCAGATTTTATAAGCTTCCATAGACATCGCGCTATTTTGGTCAATTGTTGACGTCAAATGTCGTCCTTTGGAGTTTATAGGGTTAAATGAACTTTTTTGTCCCCCTGTAAACGGAATTACCTCTGGATACTGGTCTACTTGAACATACAACCTGACCATACTAAGGACTGTACCTCTACCAATTGAGCATCCATCCAAGATGAAATTCTGTAAAAGCAGCGTGTATTCATCTGAAAAAACCCACGTGTCACCCAGCGCGAAGGCTATTCTTTTCGTCTTTTTTTTCACAGCGTAGATATATTCTTCTCTTTAAAATCCCAATTTTTCACAATAACATGTTTCAATTTCATTGTAAAATTCTCAAAATCTTCCTTTATTGTTTTTGTTTACATTGATTTCATTTGCAACACGTTGTAGTTCTTGGTGGTTTTTATTTGTGATGATTTGCTACATTATGTACATTGCATTGAAATTCATTTAAAATATTTAAATTCATCTTACAATAGAAATAGCGATTTTGTATGAATTTGATTCATTTAGAATTATATATTGGCATCAATTCAAATTCTTTTTTTTTCCTTCACATTTCAATGTAAGGTTTTTTTATCTCACCGTATTGACGAAGATCTAAGATATTCATATTTTCATAAGAAACATTTCTATAAGCAACAATAGCATACAAATTTTACTTGCACTCCTCACAAAAGCTAGAAAATACCCTTACGTATGAATAAAAGTTCGTGTAGATTAATTAATACGGTCTTCGCAGAAATCTAAAAATTTTGATAATATGTAACAATTTTGTGGCAATGCAGTTAAAACGATGAATTTAAATCCATGCAAAATTTCATTCACTTAGGTCAAACTTTCTGTAATGATTTCTTTAGAAAACATAAAAGTTGTAAGCCTTTGGAATCTAAAATAGTCTATATGTGGGTCCCTCATAGATTGAAGTTTATATAAAACTATATAAGCATTTACCACAAACTGGAACTTATTTTTCATGAAAGATAACTTATTTTTCAGACAGAAATGTCTATAAAACTCCGACTACCACCTGACACCTTGTTTGATAAATCGAATGCTTGAAACAAGTGTTGAAAAATGAAAATTTAACCCTAGAAAATTTCAAAATTTGCGCCTGCGTTACCCTTCCTATATGCTTCCGCTGGAGCAAATAGAGTAAGATTATTTATTTATTTTTTCAGGGCGACTTATTAAACCTATTCCATATTAAAAATCTCACCAGAGACACTCCAACATAGAAAGCTGAATGCAGTGTACACTTCTTCTTCCATGATCTCGCCCCAAAATCTTATTTATCTCTAATCTTCCTGAAAAAAATTTGTGGTTGAGATTTAAACATTTAGTCTGTTTTGGTCCACGGATCATACATATACCCAAAGGAGTCAGAACTCTAGCTTTTTGTCACCACCTGACAAAAGGATGTATGCTGGGAAACCATTAACCCTAAGGACGCACATATGCGTCGAAAATTTACCAAAATACCACTATGTCTTTGAAAGCTCATAACTTCTAAACCTTTCAGAATTTTAAAGAGCATAAAAAGATCTTTCTGTTGGTACCAAATTTAACTAGTTTATCTCATTCTAGTGTCCAGAAATCCAAGTTGAAAGTCTAGAGAGTAGAGATAAAAAAATCTTAAAAAAGTTTCACTTTTTTCAAAAACACAGCGCAGCCAAATGTTTAAAATAATGCCTTAACCCTTTAAATGCCGGTATGTTAAAATATTGAGAAAAACACTCCCCCGCATAGGGTTGTCCTACAAAAACGGTCATCGGCACTTCAAGGGTTAAAGTATACTTTTCCCTATACTGTATTAATTTATTTTACCAATCCTCGTTTTCAACCAATTTAAGTTATAAAAACCGACAATTAAACAACAGAATATAAAGAGCAGGTAATAGCGTTCCGATTTAACTACGTCACACTTTTATTTTTGTTCGCAAATTGATCCCATAAGTCTTTGCAATACAATAAAAAATGTCAAATATATGTTTGTATTTGTCCGCATTTCGATCCCATAATCCTTTACTTCAGTCTATTTATAGATTCGCAACGGTACGCTATTGCAGCAGCTGTACAACTGGGAATTCGTTACATAATTAGTGTCAAACGAAGCAGGACATGATTTAAGTAATAATTTCGTGAAAGATGTATTGTTTCATAGAACTTCAAAGGCGCAGGCGCGGATACAGAGGTGTAGCAAAATTTCAAGAGGAGAGTGACAAGTCGTCGAAATGTCATTATGTATTGTCAATATGTAAAAGACAATTAGTTTTTAACAAGCCTTGACTCTTCTCCTGAAATATTGCTACACCTCTGTATCCGCGCCTGAAGGGAACTTCGAATCCAGATTTCAACTAGTCTGACCGCAGGCTTTGCACTACCACCTAACGTAACGTAACCTGTTCAAGCTCACCGACCTACATTTGTCTAATGTCACATAGAGATTGTAGAAATGACGTCATTTTTCGGCTTCACTGACGCTATTATATAAACCTTCACCTTTCTGAATGAATGAATGAAACATATACTCCTGAGCAACACTGATTTTCTAACGGGTCCCTTTAAATATGACGTCCATTTGCCAATGTGATCATTATCTACATTTAACTGTTAGTTCCCGTAAAATCAATAAGTTAAAAAAGGAAAGCGGAACAAGAATTGTCTTGAAAACAAACAAAAATATTTTCAATAAATTATAAATGAAAACTTTGACGAATCCTTTTTTTAACTGACTTAGGGCACGTTTATATGAGATTCAAATTGAAAAAAAAATAATGTACAACAACGTAATTTAATATTGTTTTGATTATTTGTCAATTTGTGAAAGGTCTATGGGAAAAGGGGGTATAAACCAACCGTAGTTCACTTCTTTACTTCTCAAAATCTTGAAAAAACGTCTGTGGAAGAGTGCATTTCTATTCAAGCGACACGCAATTTGCTTGTCTTTAAAAGAAAGACCTCCTCCGCAGACGTTTTTTTAGTGATTTTGTCAGCGGGTGGAGTATGTCCTTTAGAATATGCTTATCTTACACTTAAAAATTTCCAAGCCCCCTTTTCCCATAGACTGTCTACAATTAGGGACAAAAAATATTTTACTGAGGGTGTTATTGTTCATTCCAGGGGACATGTAAACGGCGTCTTTAGCTGAATACACTTGAGATACATTTATTACCTTCATCTATCATTGTTAAGGCGGGTATCCACTCTCTCCACTCTCGGACCGAATAGAAAAAAGTTTAAAAAATTCAACTTATTAATGGGCCAGCTTCGATCCTGTCTACTGAAGACACGTGTTGCTGATAAATAGCAATAGAAATTTGATCCGATCTGATCTGCTCCGGTCCGATCCGCGGATCATTTTCTAGATAGTGGATAACCACCTTTACATTAACTATAAATCAAGACAGAGGTGCTTCCGATACCATATTGGAGCTTTGCACTTCAAAATTACACAAGAAACACAATATGAAAATTGATGGTAACGTATATTAGATATTAATGTGAGGCTTATGTACGAGAGCCCTCATTTCTTGTTTGGCCCACGCTTAAAACCACTGCTGTATCAAAATTCAGTTTGTCGCAAACATAGCCTGATAGTTTCTGTAAAAAGATTGTCATTTGTGTCCTTTCTCTATGATTTCCCATTCCGAGTAGCAATTGTTTGTAAGAAATAATTTGTATTTCTCATAACCATAAACATACAATGAACTAAAACACCTGAAACTTTCCATTCGTTCGAGCAAAAGGCCCGAATTGTACGTTTAAAGATTGCATTTCAAGCATAAGATTGTTTTCTCAGGTTTTCCTGTTTGACCATACGAACTGCAGAAAGAATGAATGAAAATGCGTTTATATTTTCTAAACAAAAGATACAAACTAAGTGATGAATGTTTAAATATTTGAACACTTGGTTCAGTTTTTAATAATTTCAAAACAATTTTTTTCAAAACATTGGAACAAAAATGTAAACATGCCAATTAGATGGCGGACAAACTTTCACGAGAAACACGGATTTTACAGATATTCTGGCGACGGGAAAAAATTTTGTTTAGACAATTTGTCAATGTATTTAACCTTTTAATTTGAGCTGAACCAAAATAGTCCTAGAGCTACAAATATTTTCAAAATACACGTTTTTTTCTAGGAAAGTCACTTTGGAAAGGAATCTAGCCAAATCCAAATGGTCTCAAAACACCTCAAAAAATCTAGGAAAGTAACATTTTTCTCCAAAAACAAAAAGAGGAAGCAAGCTCAAAACACAAAATATCTGTTCTTTTTATCCAAAAAAATCTAAAACAAAATCTAGCAGGTATCAAATGGTCTCAGAATAGGTCATAACTAGAATTTTAGATCAAATACATAAAAATGAAGAGCCCAAACACACAAAATATCTGTTCTTTTTTCCAGAAAAGTAAAAAAATCTAGCAGGCATCAAAATGCTCTCAGAACACATCCATATTTTCCAGGAAGCCGTAGTTGTCGGCAGAACACACCAAATTTTTCAGCAAAATAGTTTTCAAAATATTCTCCGAACACTAAATTCTAAGAAAAACACATGCCTTCCGAACAGATTATTTGCAAATATACCTCGTCGGCTGCTTTCATTTTTTGTTTATAAGATTGGTGTATTTTCATTCAAACATGAATATTTTTAACTTTTTGGCCTAAGATCGATCTTAGTATATTTTTAGGGTGAGTAGCAATTTTATCATTTATCGTGGATAAACAATGATTTTATTTGAAACGCGAGAAAAAATGAAAAGAAGAAAAGAGATGTAGGGTGAATATTTATAAAATAAGAAAACTCTTACCTTCGTCATCAAAAATTCGTCAGATAAGCATATTCTTAAGGACATTCTTAATTTTTTGCCCGATCTCATCTTCGATATTCTTATAGAGTATATTCTAATAAAAAAAATCGTGTAGTACAAGAGCTAGAAATATTTTAAAATAGCACTACAGTATACTCTCGATAAGTAGGACCCTGGGTAAGTGAGACTCCATACAAATCACTATAGTAACATTCGTAACAGACTGCTAGTTTCGGTCTTCTCAGAGCGCATAACTCAAACAAAACACTTCGGGTAACTGGGACATTGGTTAAGCGGGACGTTCTTTATTCCTCCACAGTATATTTTTACTTGGTTCGTCGAGTATCTCACTTATCGAGAGTGTACTGTATAGCTACAAATATTCTTTTTACTCCATTAGTGTCAGAATTTTAACCAAATTACTTGGTCTCCATATCAGGCGACTACTGTGGAAAGCTGGCCAGGAACAATTAGGGTCCTTACAGGTTCCAGGACCACTTAAGGATAACCAATGTAGAGTTTTGGAAAGAGTTTTTAACCATTTACATGGGATAATTTTAATATTTTTGATAACTTTGACCTAGGGGCTCTGTGATCTATAAACCAAGGAGCAGTCGTCAGTCAATAAATAACTGCCTGTTCTATTCGCAATCAAAACAAACGCGTTTGCATGAAAACGAGGTAATCAATGTGGTTTGTTTTGCTTGATTTTTTTCCGCTTCGCTTACGTTTTTGATTGTGAATGGAACAGGCTGTAGATTGTCGAAAGATCGGCAAAACATTCAAAATTCCCGGCTACAGGACTGGTAAAAAAATCGCCAAATTCAAATCATTTTTAGACATAAACACTAAAACATAATGCTTTTATGTAACAAAAGAATTCCATGCCAGTAATAGTACTGAGATCCCGTGTCTGATCATTTTAGGCCTAAATGATGTGAAAGGCTTAGAAAATATAAACAGTCAACCTCAAATCAAATTTAATTAGACAAAAAATTCAAATCAGTTTCATTTCGGTTACCTAAAACTGATTTACTAAGTAAATTCGAACAACATTACAGCTTCGGATACACTTCTAAAGCACTGCTACAACAAAATTTTTCACGGCATAAACATCAACTAAATACTATCCGGTGTACTGCCATGTACTGACTAATTGCGTCCATATATGGCAATATAAATCCCAAATAAGGCAATGAACGAGACTAAATTCGGTAAGCGTTTGCACTTTGTCACTTGATCCATAATTCAAGGTACTTTTCTAATGCCGTTTTTCCTTACACTATTATCCATGCAACCATCACATATAGATATTACATAAATAAATACCATGCGAGGTCTGAAAATCGTATTCAAGCCTTTTGATGAAAGATTTTCACGCGTTAGTGTAAATAAACAACCGATCCATTTCAAAGAGGTTGAGGTTAACAGAAGCTAGATTATGCCATTTATCTAATCGATTTTTAATTTGGACTTGCTAAGTGTTAGATAAATAATGTGTAACGGTTATGAGAGGACTTTAGTGAGTGCTAAGAGGCAGATAGAACGAGATAAAGCAATCAAAATATCAAGTTCTACGTTTTTGGTTTCATATTTAACAGCAAACCATATAAACTTTTCACAAGGGAATAACTTAGCATCAATCAAGTCTCCTTAGTTATTAGCGAAAGCAAAAACTTTACTTTTACGAAACTGTCAAATTTGCGAAACCGAGTAAAAGAAAGGTAGTCCCTTGATATACAACCATTCTCTCTGGGTTGTATTTGTGGATAATAATTGCCAGCAAACTTACATAGAACTTCACCTGATCTTTTCCAAAGATGTAAAATAGAATCTTTTAAATCGTTTAGTCGTTACTTTGTCATAATCATTCGATTATAAATTTTACTATAACGCGGTCCATCTTTCCCTTTCCCTTTTTCTATTTTGTTTAAAAGTGAGCCTTGTTTTGAGATATAGATTTCATCTTTCGATTAACGCGTGAAAAACATCTCTAGTGAATCTCAAAAACTTTAAAAAGTTGAATTAAATTAAATTAAGTTAATGAATCATTTCAAAGGTAATAAATAAAAATACGCCTACAGATAGTTTTTTTAACAATTCACTATATAGTAAAACTTGGCTTGCCTCGGAACAAAACAAAAAAATTAACGTGTAAATGGTAATTTGGGTATATTATTTGGTATATTAAGCCAAAAAAAACGTTTTTTAACGTGTTACTCAAATTTTCCTCTCTGTCTCCTGCATTTGTTAAAAAAAAACAGTCACCGTAAGGTCAAATTAATTTTAAGCAATTTGGATTTTGTAAATTTTGTAATTTCTGAGAATTGTAAAGACTTTTGGCAGCACTTTTTAAAAATCGTACCTCCAAAAAACCGTCTAAATCTATCGCAAAAAAACGTTTGAAATTGTCCTGTAGTACAATTGTCAAGTACAATTTTAGACTTAACACAAAGCGTATGTTTCTACCTCTGGAGACGATCATTACTTAGCTAGTTACCGATGTACTAGTCTAGGTCTAGACACTTTTTAAAAGACTCTTAAAAATTAAAACACCAAAACATTAACACAGTAGCGTGAAAACGGAACGGCACGCCTCACCCATTTCCACCCATCGTCCCGTGTTTACCGTCACCGTCCCGTCACGGCATTTATTGTCGTGATTTACAGGAGAGTAAGAGAGTCTGGATTCTCGAGACTACCTATGTACCAGTAACTGTGTTGTAAGTAATTTATCTTTACCAAGGATGTTATCCTTGCCTTTACTGACGAAATGAAGAAGACAATCAATACTTATACAAGGCAGTCTTTCTACATGTTTACTTAAACATAATAAGCCTCGGCAGGTGCCGAAAATTTCAAAAATTCAGGCAATCTTAACTTAGGATAGCTCCCTGGTTATGGGTCGGGCACTCTTAGGTCCCTACCCAGAGGGTCCAGGACTAAAAATATTGAAATTGCCAACTATAGACAATTCACCCCCAAAACAATATTCGTTAATAAAAGTGGACGTTGAATCGTAGTTTTTGCGCGCCGCCTTGGTTAAGTACACAGACCCATTTGACAGAAGAAGACCCTAGACAACTGTTTCTTGTTAGGTGTCGAAAAGGCAGTGTTTCCGCCATTTGAGGCCACCTAGTAGGATCCTATTTCTGTAATTATTGCCACTATACACTGCAATAGTCCAATAGTCCTTTACGTTTAATTCCTCTCCTTGAAAAGAACCTCCTGGATCAGAGAAGACGAGAAACTTGGAATTTCATTTCACAAATGCACCAAATTAACAAGGGATACCATAGATCTAACACCCTTCACACCCACCAAAACTTAATGGTTGAATAAACAATTTACCCAGGATAGCCTCTCAGCTCTTCTCGAACTGTTATCAGTGAGGGTCCTGCCTTCCTGGAAACACCTCAACGTACCATGCAGAATTAACAGTAATTGACAAATTTCATTACAGTAAGCCTCCCATGGGAGTCGGACTCGAAATGTGGGTTCAAGCGTCCAGCACCTTAACGATTCGGCAACTGGTCAACAAAACGGTATATTATCAAGAAAAATATTACTTGATCAATCGTTGCATCTTACGTTTGTCCATATAAACTCTCCAATGCATCAACAACAGATTCTCTCAGCTAAAAACAGTCATGCTACAACTTGGACTTTATACCAGAAGCAACATTCTATACCGGTTCTCAGGACAGTTCGTAAAATTTTAAATGCAGATATAGATTTACAAGCAGGATGATTCATATAGGTCTTTTACATTGCTCATTTTAATATAAAAGACAATCATTTGATGTGTACATTACAGAAGGATATAAAAGTAATCATTATGAAATGAATAAATTCACTGATACCTTGTAAAAAATCTACTAGTGCATTTGCGTCAATATAACGCGTTTATTGATTATTTAGTACCTTACTTCAAACCGGAAATTAGTGTATGGCTATTTCGTGAGTCAATAATCTTCAAAATTTCTGTAATTTGTTAATATCGATATATACGCATTTTAGATCTTTCCGTTAGGAATTCGCTTTTATTATGACGTCATCATTGATATATTTATGTGATATTTCTATTATATGTTGTTAAAGATATAAGAATTGTTTTGATTGAGTCACTGTTTCCTCGTTATTGATGGTGGTAAGTACTTCTGTAATGGTCTTCAAAAGTCGCTAATGTGATAAGCACCTTAATTCTTTTTAAAGCACCCTAATTTGCGTCAGATAAATGTAAACCATGTTTTAGCCTTCCCCATGCGTTTATATAAACAAACCATTTTAAGCTGGTAATATATATCAGAGCTCTAGATTTATAATACTTTGAAAAACTTTTCAAAAAAGCACTGATCAAGGAATTCACAAACCCTTTGAATGTTAATACTAAATAGGTTTTTTAATTGAGGTGAAAATAATCATATTTATTCTTTCTGTCGGGCCGCGACAAAATTTTGTCAGTTTCGACCTATTTTTGGACGCTTAGAGAATTGATTTTTGAAGAGTCTTGAACCTTGCGAAAAGAACTTATTTGATTCCCAAATATCAAACGATTTGATGGGTGTTTCTAATTTTCTAATCTTTCTTGCAGAGCAGTGACAACTGGTTAAGGCGCTGCTTGAGTGGACTAGTGTCCCGAGTTTAATTCCCTTGTAAGGCTTTTGGTAGTGAAATATACCACTTATTTTTAATTCTGTATAGTGCAGTTGTTTCAAGGAATGCTGGATCCACCCTCATTGCGAAGATTACCCCTAAGTAAATTAAGAATTAATCAATTCTAATTTTTTCACTTGAATGATACTTGGAAATGCCCTGTCGTAAACACAAGCTTCGTTTTCCCAAAACAGAGATTTAACCTAAGAGATTTTCCAGACAGTCATCAAAATGAACAATAGTGCGACCAAATTTGGCACAACGGTGTTACATTTATCAAAAGATGATTAGATTAATACCTTTATGATCCGGTCAAGTTAGTAGGTAGTTTCTGGTGAAGGAAAACAAACAAATCAAATTTTTCTCGCACAAATTTGCTTTTTTAATAAATTTTACTTCATTTTTAAGTCTTTGTTGACGTCACTTACGCACCTGCATGTTTGTAAAAGATGCCGCCTGTACTTGATCTGCCATTAGATATTAAACTATATATTTACCTTTATCACACCCCTTTCTCAGTACCCTGATGGAACATTTAAAGTTCCAGGGTTACAAATTTTTAAAAATTACATTGTGTGGAGTGCTTAAAATGTGGGTAAAATAAAATTATGAAGCGTTATATGCTCATCACCACTCCCAGGTGGGGATAGGGGTAGCAAAGATTCAGGAGAGAGTGATAGGGACCGTTAAAAAGTAATTACTTTTCACAGACTGACAATACATAATGACCTTTTAACGACTTGTAACTCTCCTTAAGAAATTGTGCTTCCCTTTTGTATCCGCACCTGACTCCGGTAAAATATTTAATATTAGCTGACAGAACCCCAGTGGTGCAGATAAGAACAAGACATGGTGCGGTTGATATTGATGAAGCTACAAGATGGGGAAGACTACTCTGGTTCGGCCATCATGTTGAACGGATGGAAGACAAAGAATGACCAAAGAAAATCAAACAAATGAAACTAGAAGGACCAAATCCTAAAGGTAGACCTTGCAAGTCATGGATCAAATGTGTGAAAAACGATATCAAAACCAAAATTGTCGCCCAAGATCGACTTGCCTGGAGGGAGGCTACCAGACTGTACAGACATCAAATTGATTGCGTGCAACCCTCAGATAACTAAGTAAGTATTTGAAACTATTGGGTTTAAATTTCTTATAGCACTGATGATGGATTCTTATCCGAAAAGCTTTTGCTTGTTTTATATTGAAAAATAAATGTATATATTTTAAACTTATCGAATTATGGCAAATTACACATTCAATGGGATATGTGTTATCAGGGGCTTCAACCCTGGTGCTGAGTGGTTGTGAAAACATTATAACTTCTTTTGATTTGTATGGACACAAAAGATGAACGGGCACCGCCTGGGCTAGAGGCTTTGCGACCCATGTACTCGAGGGTGTTCCCGCGTCAACAAATAGATTATTTCGAAAGATTTCCAAGACCTGAAAATGCTCTAAAAATCAAATGGTTACAATCTTCAAATAGCTTCAAATATTTTTTTACTCAGCAATAATTCTGTCAAATAAACATTTATTACATACCTAGACCTTCTAGAGCCCTGAAAAGCATAAAAGCGGATTTCCACTTGCCCTGTTTTGTAACGGGAAATGAACAGGAAACATGGAAATTCTATAAGCTGATTGGTTCATAAACTTTTCTTGTTCCTACTTGTCAACGGACTAAGTTAAACTGAAATCAACTTAGAAACAAACCAATCAGATGTTTCTATATTTTCTTGTCACGTTCCCGTACCACACAGGACAAGTGTAAACTAGGCTTTAAGAGTTAAGTTTGAAGGGTGAATAGTTTAATAAACTTTTTTGTTAATCAATACTAATCAGAACTTTTGCATTTACCATCGTCTTTTGAAAACAAGTCTCAATTTATTAAGTCTACTTAGAGAGTTCTCAACAATTACAAATGACATATGGAAAATTTAAATTAAAAAAACATGATTTCTTCAGCCGAGCGGTAAAGTACTTCAAATCGAGATATTTAATTTTTTGATTTTTCTTCGTGATTTTTTGTGAATTTTTTATTTTATCCGTTATTGTTTTGCTATTTTTGGGGATTTTTTCCAGACTGTACAAGATTTCCTTAAGTACTTTACCCCTAGATAGATAGATATTAACCAGAAATGCTTGTCTAACTTTCCAACTAGGTTCTCATTTTCATGCATCAATTCAACGCAGAAAAGGGAACAAGGATAACCTACTACGCACGCACTTTCGTGCTCTTGTTTTGATTGGTTCATCAGTGGCGGATCCAGACCGTGTGAAGCATGTGATTTCACACAGTCAAATATTTCTAAGAAAGGGTACATTTTTTAAAGCAAAATTTTCTGGCTTCTTAGGGCCAACCATGGTGGCCATTCGGGTGACTCTAACCTAAATGAATCTAAAATTTTCACACGCTAATTTATAATGGTGGATCCGCACCTGTTCATAGAACAATAGTATGAGTATTGCAGGAATTTGATTTGATTTTAATGTTGAATTTAACCACTCAAGTGCCGATGACAAACATATTTTTCATAGGATTTTAAAACTTTTTACGGTCCTGGACCCCTGAGTAATAAACTAGGAGCTCCGCGACCGTTGCACCAGAGAGCGGTCACCGATTATCTCCAAATATTAAAATGTTGAAAATGTCCGTCACATAAGCGGTTAAAAAGAACGTTGCTTATCAGTTTGGTGGTTGGTTGGCTACATAGGGATACGGTAAGAAAAAGGGGTTCCTTGTTAGAAATTTAAAGATATACCTTTTGGAGATTATTTGAGTGTAATAAAAAAGATGTAGTACTGGAGAAAAAAGACTATCAAAGAAATGGATCCGTCCCTCTCGCCTTACCCACATTCACACAGACTAACATTTGTTGAGAATATTGGAGATTTTGGTTGATTCAGACTAACTATCCAACAAAAATAATACAACTTACCTGTCAAGACAGATTTTTCAAAAATGTTAAAAGACTGAATTAAAATGCCGCTTGTGGCGAAATATTTGTATGTTACTTGCAAATACAGTGATCACATTTTCATGCGTATGAATTATTAGTTTCCGCAAATAATTTCGATAATTGAAATAATTACCACCATTGTTTCACAAAGGATATTCACATATTCCCCAAGGGTTTTAGGAAAATGATCCCACTTATATTATTACAACAGAATTATAATGCTTCTTGCGCCATATGTTGTCTAAAAACAATTTGAATGACATCATAATGGGAGTAGCTGTAACTGAACACAATATTTGACGCACTCAAATTTTTTGAGACCTCTTGTCAACCTCGTCCCCGGTAGGGCTCCTTTTCTCATTTTGATATGCTAACGATGAGAAGAAAAAGCCCTGGGACGCAGAAGCAGACCTCTATATCAATTCTTATTGGTTAATAAAGAACACAATAGGTTATATAAAAGGTAGCCAACAACTCCTCCTAATGTACAATTAAAGGCATGACGTCAAGTATGCATATTCAATGTTATTTGTATTTGCCTCTTTAAACTAATCTATTACAACGACGTTCACATGTTTATATATAATACATTGTGTGGTTTGCATAAATTATATGCGCTATTGTTTTCGATTTTACAAAATGCTTGGAATTCTCGTCTAATGCCCCAGGGCCTTTTCCGCGACGCTATCCAAATATTAATAAAACGTCAAAAGAAAGTGCTCATTTAAAATGTTTCAACATTTCTACCCAGCATTTTATGACATGGGCAGATTGAGATCGAGACTGATATTTATTGTGGATGGCCCCACTAACCCAAGCCCGTTCGACGGCTGATCGGTTATCTCCAGGAGGTTCCACAGACAGACGTCTATCACATCGAATTCGCGTCCAGACGAGCAAATCAGTCGAGTAACAGTCTTCACTAAGTCAGTCTAGATAGGAGTCAGTTAGGATACTGATTTTCCGTCGGACCAACTCGACATGACAAGAGTGGGGATCGAACCTGCAACCCCTATGCACAGTATTACGTCTGACTATACCACTGCACCACCACCCCCTATATATAACAGGTTGGTGAATGGATGTTGGATGTTGAAAAGTTTTGAGATGCTCAAAACATTTATCCAACATTCGTCAAACTTTCCGCGTGTAACATGAAATTAAAATGTTTAGTTCAAAGTGTTTGGTCAGTCTACTTTGACTCTTTGAGATACACCTTTTAAGAAAGGCACCTTAATACGAGACCTGTGAATAAATAAAATACTGCATACAAGAAAGTTTTTATTTGAGTTTTAATTGTGAAATGTTAATAGGAAGAATACTTTACCGTGGTTGTATTCATTCAACATGTCCAGCACATTATGACCAAGGATTTTATCCAGATTTTCATTATTTATATTAAGAAATTCCCCATGAATATCCATATTTTTTATTATAATTTCATTCACGTTATATGGTGAACATACTATATATTCGCACCAAAGTCTTTGTCACCCTTGCTAAAACTTCAAAGCAGATCTTTATCCAAAAAAAATGTTTCTTTTCTTTTCTTGTAATTTTTCAAACAGACTAGAAAGCAAATATATTGTTTCAAAAAGCTTTTTATCACCTTACATGTAGTCAATGGATTTGTATAAATGAAACATGAAAAGTGTGTTTGGGTGAGAGGGGAATTTGTTTCTTGTTTTTATGAAGGTGTAATTTCATCTCGCTTATTAGTAGATTTTTCATCTATCTATACAGATTGTATATGTTATTTTAACATTCCACTTAGAATTTCTTTTAGGGAGAAAATTAAACTTGTCAAACAAGTACAGTATATTATCGATAAATATAAGGAAAGCTTTTATATTCACAAAAGGGGTTTCCCAGAGACACAAGCGTTTTCAAAGACATAATTAAAGAA